>CM023452.1:26935339-27057742 GCA_013339765.2 Haemaphysalis longicornis | reverse complement strand
TGCAGACATCACCCTATACCTAAGCCCAACCAACCCCTCAAGTTGGACAATCTCCGTCCCATCTCCCTGACCTCCTCCCTGGGAAAGCTCTTTGAACACTTCGTTCACAACCGCATCTCTGGATACCTAGAAGATGATCACCACTTCCCCGACACCATGTTTGGCTTCCGTCCCCACCTCACAACGCAAGACATACTCTTATACCTAAAAGAAGACCTCGGCCACCTTACTTCTCACAATCGCTATACAATCCTGGCACTTGATATTAAAGGCGCATTTGACAATGTGTCATATGAAGCCATACTCGCCGGACTAAATTCGACAAACTAAGGACAACATACATACAACTACGTTAAAGCATTCTTGATAAGTCCTACAGCCACAGAGGGGTTAAGCCTCCTACGTACTGCCCCTTTTTCTACACGACAACAAGACACGCCTCAAGGATCGGTAATTTTCCCTCTTCTATTTAACCTGGCAATGAAAAGACCTACTTCCGCTGCTGCAAGCTCTTCCGCACCTCAAGCACGCCATCTATGCGGATGATCTGACACCCTGGACCTCCACTGGCTCTATTGGAGAACAACAAGACACCTTACAGCAAGCTGTCCACATCATTCAAGACTACATGCAACAAAGATGTCTGACATGTGCACCCGAAAAATCATCAATTCTGACTCACAAAACGAACCTCTCACCGCGTGAAAGACAAAATTCCTCTACCGATAGTTACCTTGAACGGACAAGCAATATCCCATGCTTGTCAACTTAGATTATTAGGTTTATATATCCCACAAGACGGTACCGGGTCACAAACAATCCTACCATTACAGCGCACAGTAACCCAGCTAATACATCTACTACATCGAGTAGCACGAAAGACGACACGGCCTTAAAGAACATGACACCACAAGACTCATCCAAGCACTACTAACAAGTCGCATCACGTACGTCACACCATACCTACTCCTTAAAACTGCCGAAATCAAGAAGCTCGACATTCTAATCCGCCAAACTTACAAAACAGCACTCGGACTTCCTTCTACTACAGCAACCAAGAAATTTCTCCAACTGGGCCTCCACAATACATCGCAAGAACTTATCGTAGCCCACAAAGCCACGCAACTACGTCGGCTCATCCTTACACCCACTGGCCGGAACCTACTCACCACACTCGGCTACTCAGCTCAAGCTCGCCATGACCAAAAGGAATGAATCCCTCTCTCTCTCAATCTGCCAGCAATTGCGCATCGCCCCCATACCACGCAATATGCATCCAGAGTACCACACCCCCCGCCGTCAAGCCAGAGCTCACCACCATTCGACTGCATACGCCAAACAAACTCCCACTCGGTACGTAGATGCTACGGCATACAATCCCCAACCTTTTGCTTACAGCGTCCCCAATCACCAGGGACAAGAACTCACCGCCGTTACTACTCGCACCTCACAGCCCACCACAGCGGAAGAAGTCGCCATTGCGCTCGCGTTACAAACCACAGAATATTATATCACGATCCTAACAGACTCCCAATCAGCCTGCCGCAACTACCTCACCGGCCGCATCTCTCATCAAGCCCTGCGAATTTTACGTCACAATCTCCATCTGCCCCTCGCACATATCGTATCGATTCCAGGTCACATTGGATTAGAAGGCAATGAAGCGACTCATGCCACGGCCCTCGAAGATGTACTCCGGGCCGTTGCCGACTGCCCTAATAACTCCCTCCCCTTCACCCCGCCCCCAACACTGTCCACGCCTCTCCTCACCTACGCCGATATCCTCGCCCACTATAGGCTACAACGACAGAAATACCCACCTCCTCACCATACTCTCTCCAGGACCGACGCAGTTACACTACGCAAGCTGCAGACAAACACCTTCCCCCACAATACACTGTACCACGCCATGTTCCCTACCCAATACCCAGCCACGTGTCACTTTTGCCCAAACATGGGAACTCTCTACCAAATTACCGTAGAATGCCCCAACACCCCTACCCAACCGCCACTTCATCACAACACAGCAGTGGGTGGAGTAGCTGGCCAGCTCCGACCCCTCTACCCAGCGCATGCTGGTAGAGAGGGCAACGCGAGCAGGTCACCTCCGAGGCATCCTGGACTGAGGACGCCTCTCACCGGCCGTGCGCCCTAACATCGCGCTTGCTTTGTTTAATAAAGTTTATTCAATCAATCAAACTGTCATCGCGCATTAGTCATACTTCAGAAATCTACATGATCCGCTATTCACATGTTATTGACTGCAGAAATGGGCAGCATAAACCTCCTTGCGGCACTTCAAGCAAACAAGTATCGTTTCATGCAGTAAGGCCGAGTCGAGGTGGACGCAGTGGCTGAACCTCAGTGCTCCACTTCATCGGAGATGGTGAACCGCAGGGCGTCTCTCCCGCAGCTACGGATCTCACCTACACGCCTTTTCTCCGTACTATCTATCCTCCACGTCGTCGGCGAATCAGCCAATTAAAAACATTCGGCTAATAAAAAAGGCCTCTACCCCGAGATTTGAACCCGCACAGTGGATGCCATGCAAATCTTAGTGCTTCATCAAATCACGCTTCGGTAAAATGCAACGAGCCTTACAAATAACAAGTACATATATTGAGTTCCACAACCGTCATATCGGACATCTGCGACATGTTTTTTTAGCGGTAAAAATAGGCGAACACAAGAAAGAGGACAACACAGGCGCTTCCAACCGTGCATCGAACATTGCTGTTTACTTGTTGGATAGCAGCACTTTAATCTGCTAAGCTGAGCATTGATTGAATAAAGTTTGTGCTGTAGGCTTTACCCTAGCCACGGCAAATATCTAATGAGCAGCTACTACGCTTTTTTTGGCAGGAATATTGAACGGAAATGTGTGGTAATGCTGAAGACCGGTCTGGTGTTTCACCCAGCGAAAAGGTTTTACGGTTTACGATAAAAAAGTTCACTTGGTTATATTTCCGTATACGTATACTACTTCGCTTTTTATTTCCTTTAGATTTTCTACAGGTGTACCCGTCGCACAGGCATATGCAGCTTCCGGCGAAGTGTTGTACGCCAATTGTATGAACTATATTTACGTTATCTAGAGCGATGTACTGCGAGACACGTCAATTTTGTTATAAAATGCCGGTGGACATCGATATAGTGGAGTGCTTATAATACCTTCGGACGGCACTCTAGACACGGCCTTATATAAAACCATACTTGCTCGCTAGAAACGGTCATCATCATCATCATCATCATCATCATCATCATAAACTTACTCAGGTCCACTGCAGGAACAAGGGCTCTCCCATTGACCTCCAACCGCTCGTGTCCTGCGCTGCTAGAGTCCACAGTTTACCCCAGAACTTCTTTTTATTTCATCCGGCTTATCCGGTCGGTCTCTGGAGTCAAAAACATGTGACTAGGGGCCATGGTGACTCCTGAAGTATGGCTAAAGCACGATCACATATAGTTGGAAAATATGGGCGTGTTTCAAGGTGAAACCAAAACCGACAGTAGTTCGAACTCTCCGAAAATAAACCCCAATAACTTTATTTCGACACATGCTTGTTGCGAATTACGCTAATGTATTTCCTAAAAAAACATTCTTTACACAAACGCAGGTGCGCATGCATGAACTCTAAAATCTTGGCCGTCGTCCATTACATCGCAAGATGGGTTTGCTTCATTTCGCGTTACTGCTGCAGTTGTTGTGGCCGCCGCCGCCCTCGCAGGGTATTTTTTTTCTTCTTTCGTACTTTAAAAATTAAATACGGTATTAGCGACTGCATAAACGAAGAAAACCATGTTTATCTGCGCCCATCCATGCAATGGAAATACAATCACAAGTTAAATAAATAATAAAAGCGGTTGCTTGATACTTAGTCATGAATTAACTCGGGTGTGTAAAATTCTTAAAATTCCAACCCGACTTTTTTTCTTGTCTTGTGCAATATTCGCAGTACTCTTCATGGGCTCAACTATCACCAAGCAGCTATATGATTGACGAAAAAGGGAGAAAGTCACGCATTGATCTGACGATTCCGCGCGGAGCTCAGAATAGTGTAACGGTAATGCTGGCTGTGCAAACATGGACATTAGAAATGAATTTATACAGTCAAACTCCGCTACAACGAAATTCAAGGGGATCGCGAAAAATTTCGTTGTAGCGAGAATTTCGTTGTCGCGGAAAAATCAGTAAATAAAGAAAACAGGGCAGGCGTCTAACTGGCGTCGTGAAATCTCCCACCTACCTTTTCGCCCCAATGTTGCCAACTTGCTTGGAGCTCGCTCCGCCAAAAATAGCACCCTTTTTATAGCACGGAGTTTATATCGTAATTTGCGGTCACAACGCGTCTCGCGGCGCTTAGACCAGCGTTGTAATATGCGCGTCGTACTCGTGGAGATCCGCGCAAAAGCAGGCGTCGTGAAATCACAGCGCGGAGTTTATATTTTAATTTGCGGTCACGGATATGCACAGGATATGCACGACACTCTGGGAGCATTTTATTTCCAAAACTTGAAAAAATCGCTGATTTTTGACTGTTTGCGCTTTCGCACGAGCAACGGGAGAATGCGCTGCTCACAGTCTGCGAGGAGCTGCATGGCGACATCATCGTCATGGGCGCCAAGGAAACTACGTAAAACGTCCAAGGAGTCCATGACCTGCGACGCGGTCACTGACGTCGGGACCGTCGGAACACCATGCCCGACTTCTTCGTCGTCGGATGAATCGGCGGCGGCGGCGGAGGCGGCGCGAGCACTCTTGAGGATCTCGGCATCACTCAGCTCCTCGTAGACGATCACGTCCGCGTCGGCATTTACGTAGTCGCTCAATGCTACGTTCTCAGGAACAATGCCGGCTTCCTCGAGAGCTGCCCATGCTTCGGCCATCCTATGCCGCCGCCGCCGCCGCTTTTGAGCGCCGTCGGCGCCGGTAATCCGGACATCGAGAAGCGGCAGCTTCTCGATGTCCGGATGTTCGGAGAAAATGTTGCTACTAATAATTTACATTGTTAGAACTTATCAAAATTAGTTAGAGTGGTTCAGTCCGTTGCAGATCGAGTGACTTGTGTCCCGGGAAAATTTCGTTGAACCGGGAGAACAATAAAAAAAGTGGTTCGTTGTGGAGGGAGTTTTAATACATTGGGGCCTATGGGATGCGGGCGGGGAATCGAAAAACCTTCGTTGAAGCGGGAATTTCGTTGTAGCGGAGTTCGTTGTAGCGGAGTTTGACTGTATAGCAATCTCATTTTAAACCATTTTATGTCTAGAATACGGGAGCTCAGTGCATGAATAAAGTACTGCACTAGTAAACACGAAATTTCGGCTTGGTTCCTGCAATGACAGTCGCTTTTCCCATCAAGAAAAAACAAGGCAACAGAATGATGAAGTGCCATTAGCAAAAACGTCTGTGTGCCTCAAGTATTAAGCACGTTCAAATCAATTAGGTGTCATAAATTGGTCCGTAGCCCCTCCCCCCCTCCCATGGCTGTCGGCAAAGCCTCACAGTATCTTTTAATTGGAAATTTCCAGTTTCAACTCAATGATAACAATTTAAACATGTTGGTCATCCACGGATCACTTTTCGCCTTCCGGCAATGTAATACACTACAACTGCAATAAAATGGACAGTTCTGTTTGAAGCTACGTTGCGAAAAAGTTACATGGCTGGTTGCCATGCTGACACCATTAAATAGTGCATTCCGCTATCTTTCGCGCTGCTTTTGTGTGCATGATAAATCCCGTCAAGCTTAACTTGAATCAAGTTTTTTAGTGCACCTACCAGCTCAATAGGATGGACCATGCGTTTATTTCAAGGAAAATGGCAAGCGCAGGAAGATTGTTTTTCTACCCTACGGGTAATTATCCAAATATGATTCATGTATATTTAGTGCCGCTACCACTCTGTGTGTGAGGAACCCAACGGATTAGACCCTGACTAATTGCAGTACTCAAACTAAACTTTATTGTTTGTTTTTTATTGACAACTGATATTGCTGAACTTGACCACTGAACATAGCGGGACAATACGCTCACGTTTGTGCTGGTGAGCCTGATGTCGCGGATTCGATTTATAGCCGCGGCAGCCGTTTTTCAGGTGGAGGTGAAAAGCGAAAACGCAAGTGCGTTCGAGATTTTGGCGCAGGTTAAAGGTCCCCAGGTGGTCAAAATTAATCCGGAACCCTTTATTACGGCGCGCCTCATCGCCTGTGTAGCGCCACCGCATTAACCCCAGAGTCAATCAATCAATCATTCAACACTCTAAGAAATCGGGGGAGCAGTTGAAGAGTCCAACCGTCATTGTACTCTTGCAAGCGTTGGTGGACTCCCCTCGAAAGCTGCGGGGAATTGGATGCAATGCTCGCTCCCCATGAGGAGGAGAGCAAAACTGACCGCGTACTCTTCTCGTGCGCGGCGGCGTGCAGCCCCAGTTCTGCTCCCGCACCAGTGAAGAGTAAAACTGCGCATCGTCTCCCATCTCCAGTACGAAGAGTAGAATTGCAATTTTCCCCCGCACGGGGCACCTTGAGCAATCTTGGTGACGGTACTGGCGATACCGCGGACCCCGAGCCCCCAAACATAAGCTGGATCCAACCGTGGCGATGTGTTTATAGGTGGAGGGTTAGAAACCACGAACGGTGGCCGTCGGAGCCCAGGTCAAGCTCCGGCGGATGGGCTCCCTGTCTGTTTATCAGGCAGGGAGCTCCGGGACCTCCTCAGCTATCAGGGTAAGGTTGTGGAAAAAAGTACCCCCGTCCCCTGCTTCTATACATACTGTGTGGCATTTTCAAAACCCCCCCCCAAACGTGATCGGTCCCTGAAAAGGGGCCGCACCGAAGTATCTTTTCCCAATTGCCATCTTTGACATTTCCTGAACCAGATCATTACTCTCGATTTCTTGTCATGGAGTCCCTCAATCCAACCCACCCTCTTGCATCTCAGTCAGTGTCTTGATCGCAAATATCTTGAAGCCATAATAGGAAAATCATATAAGTGCAAAAAACAAAGGTCTGGTGAACTACTAATCGAGGTAAATGACAAGCAGCAGTCCACGAAGCTTCTAGCTCAGACTAGACTGCTGATCTAGATATCAGGGTCACACCCCATCGGAGCCTCAACAGCTCGCAAGGTGTGATATCCGAGACAGATCTCTTGAACGAAAAGGATGCGGATCTCCTTGCCGGCTTGAAGGATCAGGGCGTCACTGCCGTGAGACGCATCACCATCCGCAGAGACGACAAGGAGATTCCCACCAAACACATTATCTTGACTTTCGACCGCGCAGTTCTTCCACAACACATCAATGCAGGTTTTATCCGTTGCTCCATACGTCCCTACATTTCGAACCCGCGGCGCTGTTTTAAGTGCCAGCGGTTCGGGCACGGTACAAACTCCTGCCGTGGCCGAACGACGTGTGCAAAATGCGCGTCGCATGACCATCCGAGTGACAACTGTACATCCGACACCCTCTCTTGTGTGAACTGCGGGGGGGCGCATGCAGCCTACTCCCGCAAGTGTGAAAAATTTCAAATGGAAAAAGAAGATAATTAACATCAAGGTCACGGAGAACATCACCTTCCCAGAGGCGCGAAAGAGGTTCGCCTCTTCCCTCTGGGGAGGTACGCAGACGCGGCTCGCCGGGGGGCGGAGCGGCGTCTGGTTTCCACAGGGACCCAGTTCAGCGAGTCTGACCTGGTCCCACCCCCGCCCCCCGCTGGGTTGCCTCACGCAGCCCAACTCGGCACTACGCCGCTTGCTGAGGCAGCAGCGGTTGTGGTGCAAACCACTTCCGTCGGGACCGGTGCCGCTCCCGCCTCTGTCTCCCCGTCCTCTAGTCCGTTGGAGGGTACCGAGGGATGGACACCACGGGCCCCGCACCGGCTCCCACCGTCACCGCACCGCCCGTGCCACCTCTGGCGCCCCCGCCCGGTGGCGGCTCAAACGAAGGGCTCCCGAAGAGGGGCCAAGTAGGGGGGCCCGGTCCGTCGGGCACCCCTCGGACATCCGACGACGAGATGGACGTCGGGCCGTTCCTGCCTGCAACGCAGCGCAAGGAGCGGCCACCGACTTCCAAGCCTACAGAAAGCCCAAAAAGCCCAATCCAAGAGTAACAGCCCCGAAAGACGACACATGAACACACACGAACACACACATTCCAGTCATTCTTAAATTTAAATGGGAACAGAATATTATCCATGGAACTGCAGAGGCCTCCTTAAAAATCTTGACGATGTGTATGAGATTCTGCATGCCAGTCAGCCAAGTATTATGTGTCTCCAGGAAACCCACCTCAACTCTAAACAAACAAATTTCTTAAATAGGTACATGGTATTCAGAAAGGACAGGTTTGGCTGCACCCACTCTTCAGGAGGTGTGGCCATTATCGCCCGGAAATCATTAGCATGCCACCCTGTCACTTTAAACACTGTCCTCGAGGCTGTAGCGATCCGTACCATAATATTTAATAGGTTGATAACGGTATGCTCTATTACATCTCTCCTGATTTTGCACTTCTGAGCTCTGATTTCGAGGCGCTGTTGACCAGCTGCCCGAACCCATACATACTAACAGGCGACCTTAATGCGCAAAACTCTCTTTGGGGCTCCTCAAGAACGGATGCCCGAGGTCGCCTGATAGAGAAGTTTCTTACATCCTCCGGAGCATGCCTTTTCAACAAAAACAGCCTACATACCATAACTTCGGACACAATACATACTCACATCTTGACTTGGCTATTGGTTCCGCAGTTCTCTTTCCATGTCTTGAGTGGGGTGTGGGCACGGACCCATATGGTAGTGACCATTTCCCCACTTCATTAACGTATATAGGTAAGGCCCGAGCAGTCCATCTTCCCATAAAAGGTTTAATGAATCAAAAGCAAACTGGAGCACATTCACACAAACATCTAAACTACACCACACATCCATAAAACACCTACACGTGGAGGAAGCCGCCCAACTCGTCACGGCGCACATCCTCGACGCCGCCGAAAAGTCCATTCCCCAGGCCTCCAGTGGGTCCCGCACCCCAAGGAGGCCCTGGTGGAACGAGGACTGCAGGCGGGCGCGAGAGGCCCAGAACAAGGCGTGGGGTGTCCTTCGCGGTACCCCACGTCAGATAACCTCATTTCTTTTAAACGGGCAAAGGCTTTTGGAAAGCGAGTGCGTCGTGAGGCGAAAAGGGAGAGTTGGCGCACCTTCCTCACTTCCATCAACTCATACACTGACACACACAAAGTCTGGACACGAATACGAAAACTAAAAGGACAATGGACACACAGCCTGCCCCTGGTTAGTACAACAGGGGACACACTGGAAGACCAGGCTAACACGCTTGCACAACACTTCGAACACGTGTCCAGTTCAGCACACTACACAACACTTTCATGAAACACAAAAAACATCTGTAACATCTGTAAAAAGAAGTCCCTGCGTGATAACAACAAGTCGCACACTTCTTACAATTCTCCTTTTTCAATTCATGAGCTGAAGGTTGCTCTGAGCACATGTAAACCTTCAGCTCCAGGTGCAGACAAAATCACACATACACCATGATACAACACCTACACCCAGACACTCTTGAAACACTCCTACACCTATACAACAAATATGGCTTTCGGGGCACATTCCTCGCTCTTGGAGGGAGGCCATAGTAGTGGCTTTCCTGAAGGAAGGAAAGGACCCTTCCTCTCCCTAGTTATCGCCCATTGCCCTGACAAGCTGCCTGTGTAAGCTCTTCGAGAAGATGATAAACAGGAGACTCGTGTACTTCTTAGAGTACAACGGTCTTCTCGAGAGCTGCCAGGCAGGCTTTAGGGCGGGGCGATCTACGAACGATCAACTCGTTGCGTTAGAGTCATATATTAAAGATGCTTTCCTCCATAAGCAGTACTGTATGACAGTATTCTTTGATCTTGAAAAGGCGTACGACACTGCTTGGCGGTACGGCATCCTCAGCGATTTGAAGTCCTTTGGTATGTCGGGTAACATGTGGAACACGCTTGCCAGTTACCTCTCTGAAAGAACGTTTCGCGTGCGAGTTGGAACTGCACTCTCTAGAGTTCATGTGCAGGAAAACGGTGTTCCGCAAGGTGGAGTTTTGAGTTGCACGTTGTTTATTGTAAAAATGAACTCTCTTCGGAAGGCTCTGCCACCAACCATTTCCTGCTCAATCTATGTAGACGACGTGCAATTATCCTTTAAGTCTTGTAACCTGTCTATCTGCGAGCGCCAAGTCCAGCTTGGTGTTAACAAGCTAGCTGGCTGGGCAGATAGCAACGGTTTTAAATTTAATCCAGTGAAGTGTACTTGTGTTTTGTTTTCGAAAAGGCGCGGCATTCGGCCGGATCCAGACATCAACTCAATGGTGTCTCAATTCCAGTCAGAAATGAACACAAGTTTTTAGGTGTAGTCCTTGACGAAAAGCTCTCGTTCATTCCACACATAAAACAACTTAAACATAAATGCTTAAAGGCCATGAATATACTCAAGGTTCTCTCCACATCTCTTCATATGGGGCTGACAAACAACTTCTTTTACGTGTTTTTACCAGCCTGATAGGTTCACGATTGGACTATGGAAGCGTTGTTTATGGGTCAGCAAGTAAGACATCCCTCAAAATGCTGGACCCAGTGCTTCATCTGGGGCTCCGGTTGGCATGTGGCGCCTTCCGGACTAGCCCAGTCGAAAGCCTCTATGTGGAGTGTAATAAGTGGAACCTACAACGTCAGCGAGCATACACAGATCTCCTTTTGCTTTTAAAATTTCATCTATGCCACACCATCCTTTTTAAATCGGCTTTTTATGATACGTCTATGACTGCAACTCCTAAATCGACCATCGTTCTCTGCGCCCTTCTCTTACAGAGTTAGAGAGGAAGCGTCAGAGCTTTCTGTCTCCTTTTTAGACACCATACAAAGTTCTCAAACAGATTTTATAGCACCATGGCATCTCCGCCCTGTATCATGCGACACATCCTTCACACATGTAGATAAAAACCGAGCTCCCACATGTGCAATTCTGCAGCACTTCTTGTATTTGCAGCAGAAGTATCAGTGCAATTTTCTGAATTTTATACGGACGCCTCTAAACTGCCACCTCTGTGTCCTGCGCGGCGCATGGGCCCGGCCTTAATGTCACTAGAACTCTTAACAGTAATACCAGTATCTTTACGGCAGAGGCTTATGGTGTACTTCTTGTTGTTAATCATATCCTTCAAAGTCACATCCCACAATCCATTATATATACAGACTCCCTCAGTGTCGTGCGGGCGTTGTCGTCAACAAAGTCTTCAAAAATCACGTTGTAAATCTAATAGTCAAGGGTATTATGTCTGTGTATGTCCACAAATTTGAACTGGTCCTTTGCTGGGTCCCTGGCCACTGTGGTATAGCCGGGAACGAAGCAGCGGATCGAATGGCCGCTGCTGCTACACTCTCGAATACAGTAGACATAACCACATTACCCTACACCGACGTGAAACCACACATCAGACAACAACTTCGCAAAACATGGCAAACACACTGGAGCGAACAAACAGACAACAAGTTACACGTAATAAAACCACACTTGGGACCATACACCACCGACACACGCAATAGATACACTGAAGTCGCCTTGGCTAGATTACGGATAGGGCACACTCATGCAACGCACTCGCACCTGCTCACTGGATCTCCAAGACCTCTGTGCAGCAGGTGCGGAGAGGCCCTATCCGTGATCCACATCCTCATACAAATGTAAGGCACTCGACACTACACGACGACAAACACTTCCCTCAACTACACACACGACATATTCCACCACACCCATCATACTTCTTAGGAGATGATGCCATGTTTTCTGTTCAGCGCACCTTTAGTTCCTATCAGAAGTTCACTTTTTACAACTCATCTCATACCACCCATAGCTTTACCCCTGGTCCTATACACCAGCCACCTTATTTATTTTTTAACCACTCTTGTTCTTCACCCTGGCCCTTTACACCAGCCGTACTCATAGTTTTAACTGATTTTATTTCGTGTTGTCTCCTCATCAAATAACTTTCTGTTTGGCGCTCTTTGCCCGTGTCGGCCTTGCGCCAATAAAATCAAACCATCATCAACCGCATCCACACTCAAAAAAGCTCCACACTGCACTCGTATCTCGACTGCTCACGCGTTCACTGCCACACTCGCCGTCCTCGGTCCCGGCAAGCAAACCTGACGGGTCACTTCAGGGCACCAAAATGCAAGAAATGCGGCAAATGAGGCATTGAGCTGAATACTGCAGGTGCAAGCAACCCGACCAAGAACATGTAGCCGCTTGTGCCCTCACACGGCCCCGCAATCATGTTCGTAGTCTCAAGGTCCCTACTAAGGACCTTGAGATCGCAGACCTGCATAGTTCAGCAGACCGGAAGGCGCCTCGATTCTTAGTGGATGGACTACCCGTCGTCGAAGGATGCTCACTCGAGAAACGAGTTCGCGTCCTCAGGGACACGGGAAGCAACACAGTCATAGTTAGACGGGAACTCGTGGCAGATGAAGAGACTCAATGGAGAAACGAAGGAAGTTCTGCTTCTCGACGGGTCTGTGAAACAACTGCCGGAAGCCGTCATTCACATTGACACACCCTTCTTGGTTGGGGAAGTCACTGCATCTTGCATGGAAAACCCGCTATATGATTAGTCATTGGGAACCTACCTGGCGTGAGAGAACCCCACGATCCTGACCCATGCTGGGAACCCTCGGCAAGCAACAACAAGGGACGTGCCAACCCCGGTAACCAAACCGTGCCGCTTGACACTCCCGCGCTGATATCTGCAGTAGCCAGGGAAAACCAAAACAAGGTTACACCTTTGAAGGTTCCATCGATTAGCGGCTCCCATATGTCGCGAGCCGAACTAGCGCGCAGGAAAACAAAAGAAAGATGGGGACACTACGTCGCTGCTACGCAAGATCGGCAAGCCGTTCTTTTCGGGAAAGACACTCCTATAGGTTCCTGGAGGAAGGCGGTATACTGTTCCGACGATACGAACTGGCGACAGGTCGAACGTTCCGTCAAGTGGTTGTCCCGAAACCGCTTCGCGAGTCCATACTGCGAATCGCACATGAGACCATCATGGCTGGCCACTAGGGAATACGGCGCTCAACTGAAAGAATTCTTCAGGAATTTTACTGGCCTGAGTTACACGGTGACGTACGGCGGTTTGTCAGGTCCTGCGGCGCCTGCCAGCGGACCACGCCAAAGGGAAAGGTTGGCATCGCTCCTTTGGGCAACATGCCACTGATTCGGAAACCATTTCGCCGTGTTGCCGTCGACCTAATAGGGCCTTTCACCCCAACGTCAGAAAAGGGGAACCGATACGTGTTCACACTTATTGACTTTGCCACCCGGTATCCAGATGCCATTGCTCTGCAAGCTATTGACGCTGTGCATGTCGCCGATGCACTACTTGAGATATTTTCTCGGGTAGGCATTCCGGAAGAAATGCTAGGGGATCGGGGGGCAAGTTTTACGTCCGACCTAATGCAAGAGGTCGGCTGCCTTCTCTCTATTAAGCTGTTGCGTACTACCCCTTACCACGCAATGTCGAACGGAAGTTCAACGGCACACTGAAAACAATGCTGAAGAGGATGTGCCACGAAAAGCCCCGAACATGGGACCGCTATATTGCGCCTCTTCTTTTCGCCTACCGAGATGTCCCACAAGCCAGCCTCGTTTTTTCCCCGTTCGAGATGATATACGGCCGGCATGTTAGAGGCCCTTTGTCTGTGCTGATAGAGCTATGGACGAACGAAAAAATTGACGATGAAGTTCGGACGACATAGGGGTACTTCGTCGATCTACGTATGTGACTGGAAGAAACTTGCCAACTTGCTCACGACAAGCTGGAAAACGCCCACCTGAGGCAGAAGAAATAGTACGACCGGAAATGCCAGCCGCAAAAACTTCGTGTTGGCGATAAGGTCCTACTTCGTCTACCTACCGACTCGAACAAGCTGCTTATGCAGTGGAAAGGCCCATTCAAAGTGGTTGAAGCAAAAAACGACATCGACTATATAATTGACGTAAGTGGGAAGACCAAGGTGTTTCATGTCAACCTGCTCAAACTGTACGAAGAACGACAACCTTTACCTCCTAAGCAAGCGTCAGTAGCAGCTGCTCTCAACACCACCAACTTTCAGTCCAGCGCTGACGAAGGGGAGGACGAGACCAACATTCCGTTCCCCTCGCTCGACTCATCGCAGTCCATCGCTGACGTCAAAATTTCTCGCGGCCTCGACCGGAACCGTGCTAAGCAAGTGCGCACCCTGCTCCATGCCTGCCAAAGCATTTTTTCTGATCTACCTGGGAAAAGACGACTTTGTATTGAGATGCACATTAAGATCTACGAGCACCCCCCCACACGGCCGTCACACACCGCAGTACGTATTCCACTGGCACTAGTGAGGCTGTCGAGGAAGAGGTACAACAAATGTTGGTACCTCTGGTTGGTACTATCAGGCTTTGTATTGACTTCCGGGAGCTCAACCGGCTCCTTGTCTGCGACCGGGAACCCATCCCACGGATAGACGTTCTCCTGGCCCTGGTGTAGAAGGAGAAGTTTTTCTCCAAGTTTTATTTTACAAAGGGGTACTGGAAAGTCCCCATGGCCCGTGAAAGCCGCGAAATGACGGCATTTTCCAGCTCATCTGGTTTTACCACTTTAAGTATATGCCTTCGGTATCAAGACTGCACCAGCCGTGTTCGCACGTCTTATGAGGACTGTTGTGGGGAACTTGAATCATGTATACCACTACTTTGATGATTTAATTATAGCCACGGACACGTGGGACGAGCATTTGGAAGCCCTACAGCAAGTTTTCGAACGAGTCGAAGCGGCCAAACTCACGATCAAACCATCCAAGTGTGAAGTCGGGGAGAATCGTGTTTCGCTCCTCGGCCATCAAATGGGGGAATCCAAAGTAGAGCCTCTCGAGGAAACCCTAGACAAAATCAAAGACGCCAAGACACCAGTCACCAAGAAGGCCGTCCAATCATTTCTCGGGTTAACTGGCTACTACCGGAACTTCATACCCAACTACGCCGAGCTAGCTAAACCCTTGACGGACCTTACGCGGAAAGGCGAGACGAACACCGTCACTTGGGGACCAGAACAGGAGAAGGCTTTCCACGACCTGAAAAACAAGCTAGCATCAGCTCCCATTCTTCAAGCCCAAGACCACACCAAAGAGTTCGTATTTCGCACAGACGCCTCCAATGCAAGCTTTGGCGCTGTGCTTCTACAAGCGCGAGAGGATAATACATTGCATCCTGTTGCCTACGCAAGCCGCAACCTTCTCCCGCGAGAAGCGCGAATCCTACTATCGAGCGCGAGTGCTTAGCGCTGGTCTGGGCAGTCCGGAAACTTCACATTTACCTTTATGGTCAACCGTTCATTATTGAATGCGATCATCAACCTCTACAGTACTTGCAGTGCGTGAAACACGTCAACAACCGGGTTTTGCGATGGAGCTTGTCACTTCAGGAGTATGCTTTCACCGTACATTATATCAAAGGCACTGAAAACGTTGGTGCCGACTACATGAGCAGGGCATAAATGCGAGGAATACGCGTTTTACGTCGTGACCGTTGAATGTCGTGTGTGCTGTGCGTCTTTTGTATAGTTTCTCCTGTACATTTGGGGTGCAATTATGTTGTAAGCAGCCCCTTGGAAGGCACTTTTAAATCATTCCTTCAAACCGCACATCTCCAGAACTTGGAATAGTTGTGTTCACAACTCTAAAAAGGGGGGTGATTGGGGTAAAGTGTGGGATTTTACTGTTGGGAAAGCGCGGCAAAGTGTAAATGACGAGCGGGAACCGACGGACGAGAAGGAAGAAGACGGCGGCATGGTAACCCAGGCGGCAAGAAAGTGTGCCCCAAGGCGGCCCGTCTATGGCCGCTTTCTGGCATGTCCGGCCAGCATCCAGGTTTCTGGCAGCCACTGATCATGCGTTTGAACGGCCAACATTCGGCAACCAGCGCTTCGGCATTTTTCCGTCCGCCCGTGTCCGGACGTACAACGGCAGCTAACCGGCCGCCAGATATTCAGTTCTCTTACGGCATGCCGATGTTGAGAAAGAGAACGGCCGAAGTACGGCCTTAGGGCATCCGTTTTTTCTTCGGGAAGCGGTAATCGGCCGAAGCACGGCAAGCGACCGGCCACAGAATATGCGTATCTTGCGGCAGTTGGTGTTCGAAAGGAGACCGGCCGGAGCGCGGCTGCCGTGCATTCGTGTGTTTCAACGGTGTGAACCGCGCGTCCGGCGGACGTACGGCCCAAGAATCTACGTTTTCATTCGGTTAGCTGTCCTCGGCCGAATTACGGCAAGCAATGGCACACAATATTTGGCAACCGGTGTTCAAGAGGAGACCGGCCTACGTAAGGTATCTTGTTATACGTCATTTTTTCGGCAAACGGCATACAGCCGAACAACGGCTCGCGCCTGGGCGCCGAGAATTCATGCACCGACGTGTTTGGAAGGAGACCGACCGGTTTTTCCTGGGGGAAGAAAAAAGCCGTTAGGGAGCCGAACGACGGGGACGCGTTTTTCATCCGCTCGGTGTTTCTACGTTTTAAATGAACGAACATCGTTTGTCAAACAGTAATGAGTGTTCTCGGTGAACGGGCAAGGTGCAAGGACTCACTATACATTAGCAGGGAACCTTTTAGGCCATCGAAATGTCATTTATGCCACAAGAAGACTGTGCCACACCGACGGGTAAGCTAAGCCTCGCCAGTCATCGCCGCTACCACGCCTCGGCCGCCGGCTTCGTCGACGCATCAGCTCTAGGCTATTCGCCCGCTCAAGAAATGGAGAGCATTGGAGACATCGACCCGCCAGAGATGTCCGATCCGAGATGGAGATGGTTCACCAAAATAACTGGCCTTCAAGGGCGTCGAGCAAGCGGCCACCACGCAGGAGCTAAACCGCCACCATGGCAAGGACTCCCCACCAAAGAAAGGCAGGTGCGAGCAAAAGCGCAAGTTATTCTGCTTACAATTAAACTGCGACAAGCAATGTTGCACTATGTTGTTGGTGATAAACGTAGAAGAAGAGACTCGCTCGGTGCATTGGTAGGATCAACTTCATGCCCTGTGCTATGTTACTTCATGAGATTTTACGACTGCCTATTTAGAAAAAAAAATTATTTTAAATTTGCGATAACAACAGAGCCTTGTCACTGACGAAGCCCAGCTGTTAATTTAGTTCCGATGTTTGAAGGTGAGCCTAGCAACTCCTAGGATATTACTCATTTGGTTAAACATAATCGCCAGCATCCTAGCAAACACGGATTTTGTCAGGATTTTCTTGCTCAACGCAGATTGTTGAGTTCACGCACGATTTCGCTCTTGCAATAGATAAGTTTAAAGTGGTTGACTGTATATTCTTGGACTGCAAAAAAGCAAACGATGGTGTTCCATATCACCATCTGCGTAGTACATTTCATCCTATGAAGTGAATGAATCGGTTTTTGCATTGTTATTACTATTGGCCCTATAGCTTTGTTCAAAAGTACTGTGTAGTTAACCGGACTATAGCGAATGAACGTGATTCCGTATACCTGCAGCTTTATTCGAATTTCATAACATCCTGGTGTGCTGATTCAGAAAAGATTTTGGATGTTAAACAGTGTGTTAACGGCACCTTTACAAGAAAACCTTCATTCCAATTGGATTCGTATACCGTAAATTATGCTGCTGTGACAACGGCCGAGGAATATAAATACCTAGGAGTTTATTTAGGGAGTGGTTAGAGGTCAAATAGGCAGGTTCACACCATAAAAGTTACGGCTGCATATGTTTTCGGCTTTCTGAGACGAAATTTCAGTGAACCTCCATCTAACTGAAAAGAACAACCGTATTTTACTCATGTGCCCTCAATCTTGGAGTACGCATGTGTTTTCGTGGATCCCTACACAAAGAGCTCGTTGATACGCTCAAGATTAAACGCTCGAAAACATACAGAATATGTCAGTGCGATTCGTATTAGGTAATTGGCACGCTCAACTTAGCATGAGGAGAAAGTAAAAGTAAACTGAAATGGCAGGACGTGAAAGATCACAGACGAAACCACAGGTTGAACTTTTTTTGTAATACCTATCATTCGAAAACTGTTGTAGAAGGGGAGAAGTACTGTCAAACTCCGCTACAACAAATTCACGGGGATCGCGAAAAACTTTCGTTGTAGCGAGAATTTCGTTGTCGCGGAAAAATCAGTAAATAAAGAAAACAGGGCAGGCGACTAACTGGCGTCGTGAAATCTCCAACGTACCTTTTCGCCCCAATGTTGCCAACTTGCTTGGAGCTCGCTCCGCCAAAAATAGCACCCTTTTTATAGCACGGAGTTTATATCGTAATTTGCGGTCACAACGCGTCTCGCGGCGCTTAGACCAGCGTTGTAATATGCGCGTCGTACTCGTGGAGATCCGCGCAAAAGCAGGCGTCGTGAAATCACAGCGCGGAGTTTATATTTTAATTTGCGGTCACGGATATGCACAGGATATGCACGACACTCTGGGAGCATTTTATTTCCAAAACTTGAAAAAATCGCTGATTTTTGACTGTTTGCGCTTTCGCACGAGCAACGGGAGAATGCGCTGCTCACAGTCTGCGAGGAGCTGCATGGCGACATCATCGTCATGGGCGCCAAGGAAACTACGTAAAACGTCCAAGGAGTCCATGACCTGCGACGCGGTCACTGACGTCGGGACCGTCGGAACACCATGCCCGACTTCTTCGTCGTCGGATGAATCGGCGGCGGCGGCGGAGGCGGCGCGAGCACTCTTGAGGATCTCGGCATCACTCAGCTCCTCGTAGACGATCACGTCCGCGTCGGCATTTACGTAGTCGCTCAATGCTACGTTCTCAGGAACAATGCCGGCTTCCTCGAGAGCTGCCCATGCTTCGGCCGTTTCCTCCTCCTCCTCCTCCGCCGCCGCCGCCGCCGCCGCTTTTGAGCGCCGTCGGCGCCGGTAATCCGGACATCGAGAAGCGGCAGCTTCTCGATGTCCGGATGTTCGGAGAAAATGTTGCTACTAATAATTTACATTGTTAGAACTTATCAAAATTAGTTAGAGTGGTTCAGTCCGTGCAGATCGAGTGACTTGGGTCCCGGGAAAATTTCGTTGAACCGGGAGAACAATAAAAAAAGTGGTTCGTTGTGGAGGGAGTTTTAATACATTGGGGCCTATGGGATGCGGGCGGGGAATCGAAAAACCTTCGTTGAAGCGGGAATTTTGTTGTAGCGGAGTTCGTTGTAGCGGAGTTTGACTGTATGTCCAAGCGCCATTCTACATATCGCAAAGTGGGACCGCTAGCTTAAAGCAAATTATTAACTTTCCTTTAAAGGTGACGACTTGCGCGATTCATTTTATATTACATCAATACTGCAGTGTAATTATGTTCGACGTATGATTGCATTAACTGTTTATATGGACGATTTTCAGTTCGCTTTGTAGAATTATTTTGTTATTTTGTCTCATATTTAATGCTTAGTGTTATGTATCTCCCTTCTGTAATGCATGCAAAGGCAAGCAGGCATCAAATAAATAAATAAAAAATAAATAAAAAATAAATAAATAAAACAATGAATAAATAAATGAATAAAAAGTAATAAATAAACCAATAAATAAATAAATAAATAAATAAATAAATAAATAAATAAACTTCCAGAGGCGCAAGTTTGCCTCCGACGGGTTGAGAACCCTACGCATTCAACCTTGACCAATAAAATATTTATTGCCCTATTCGTTGCAGTATGCAAGGTTTCCTGTATGCATGCTACCAGTGCTATGTTATTGGTTTGAAACAAATTATGTAACTCTAATTTTACACCTTTCCTTGCGTGAACACAAAAGGATACAACTGCAGCCACCTGAAGCAGGGCGTCATTCGCGACGCGTCTAGAATTTTTTGAACGTAGTATGACATTAGAAGAAAATTAAGCTCTTTTGGACTATTAAGTGGTGTGGACGTATACTCATGAAAACAAATTAAAATAGATTGAAAATGAAAGTACCTGTTCGCTCCTTCTTATGATCAGCCCTGCGCAAGACCATCAGAAAAGTTGATCGAGTAGAAAATGTCTTTGCAAGAAAAATGGGCAAAAACTGGACATACTTTTTTTGTGAAGGAGTTATATTAAATGCTGCTGAGTGTTTTGTTGAGAACCAAAACGCTTCGTAAAGGCATTCACGCCGGTTTTATATACATCAAAATTGGTCAAGCAACTGTTATAAAATAGTTTATGTAGTCATAGCATGAAAGTGTTCCGGAATATTGCCCTAAAGAAATTAGCTAAAAGCGGCGCAATTTATCTCTCTGAAATTCAACCCACTAAAGTATGCGCCCTCCGCCGCCCCCCTCCCCCTCCACTTTCCCCGTTTATTACAGGTAAGCCGCCCCACAGAGGATATCAGGACCTGGACAATACATCTATTCAAGCTCTACAAAGAACTGAATATTTTCTGTGTTCGGCAGTAAAAGAGGCACAGCAATTAAAGGAACGACAATTTGTGAGCACTGTTTAATAAATGAATTTTGCTGTCAACTGAGGCTGGTAATTAAGCAAGGCTGCGCTGAAAGCTTGACGGCTGGTGGCTGCGCGCGAGCTCACTTTGATGTGGCTGCATTGGACCCAAAATGCTGGGTTTGTGCTGCTTCTGCACTGCGCGAATGAGTCATCTGCTTGCGCGACATGCAGTGACCGGCCTCAGTACAGCTAACGTACTGTGGCTGAACTCCAATGCCCGTAGCACGGCCGTATTTCCGGTAGCTGTAGTCCGGCTGGAGTCCGACGACCGCATCTCGGCTTTCCTCCGGCGGACGTACTTCGGCCGTACACGGGTGGCTTTGGAATGGCCGGAGCCCTACGGCTGGAATCTGGCCGTATGACCGTAAGCCGGTCGACTGGCCGACGGACACTGGCCGTTGAACAGCCATGGGAGTACGGCCGTATACGGCCAAAAGGCCCACATTTGGACATGGGCCGAACATGGCTGGCGGAAAACGGCCGGACAGAAAATCACCGGCCAAAGTACACCGGCTGTTTTTAGGCCGAACAGACCTGTGCTGCCTGGGAAGGGAGAACGAGAGAGGAAGAAAACGAGGCTGCTCGATCAGTTGTTCGGGCCTGCGTCTTGGACCTCCATGCCGGAGCGAAGACACGGCGTACCGCTCGTCCTTGTTCCGGAGAAGCGCTCAAACAGCCCTGGTGCTCGCTTGCCTCGCGGCGTAGGCCAGAGGAACTCCACCCCTCAGCAGTCTCGGCCAGTCACCGACGCTGACATCCGAGCCGGGACTGGTGTTAGGTGAGACGCCGCGAGGACATTCTCCAGAGAGTTGTGTTTTGCCTAACTGCCCTGGTGGGTTTGCTAAGTCCTGGGAACGATTCGCTAGTCTTTCGTTTTGTGGTCTTGTTTTCGTGGCGGATTTACGAGTGCTGACAACGTGTAACGGAGAGAGTCGTACGTCTGGCGCGAGATACTAGTTGGACCTCTGATCATTACAAAGAGACAACCAGGATCTACAGCGAATGTGCTATACGTCATTGTATTCCACAAGCATGCCCTTTCATTGACGTGAGATACGCAGGGGTGGTTTCGCGTCATTTTAGCAGGCCCGTACACGCTGAACCGTAACCAATACGGGCTGGTTGCTATGGGGCTTTCTCACAGGGCTCGATATTGTTATTGCGCTTACATGCGGCTTTAGCTGGTGCACTTGGTAAACCATACGCCAAGGTCCTATACGTTTTGAATTACTGGCCAAATAAGAGGCCGATGTAAGCCGATTTGACCCCACTGGCACCAACGACATATGAGTGACTTTCCAATGGTCAAATACTGTCATAGTTGCTCAATAGCTCTGTGTGGGCCGTATTACACACGGAGGCAAGAGCGGCAAGTACCATCACGTTGATGTGACGTGCGCATGCTAGACGAGATGCCTTGGCTTGAGAATGTGGAAGGGTATCGGCGTTTTCAAGGTAGCACCCATGGGATGTGCTCGAAGTGGAGAGGGCGTTAAGCAACACTAGGGTAAATAAGGAATGCGCAGTCACCGTGGCCCCTTTGTCTTACAATGTATAGGGATGAGGGTAGTTTTTGAATGATGGACGTAACGTTTCCACTATGAACCTTTAATAAAAATTTCTTAGATCACTGACGTAGTGTGTTTCGGCTAGACTAGCGTCACTAAATAAGCTACGCTTAAGAGTACCGCCACTTCGTGCACCCGGAATCGTCTGGGGACATTTTGGTTCTCGATTGCAGTGTTGACATCTCTCCCAACAAAACCGCCGCCGCTGTAGCGTCCGCGCAGCAGAGATAGAGAGAGAGGAGTGGCGCCCAGAAACAAAATGGCTGCGCCCATATGTAAACAAATATCACGTGGTGCCGACCGACTAATGAAAATCCTGGCGGCACATAACAATGAGAGAAAAGAGTGCCGATACTCAGTAAACCTTTATTTAGTGACGCTAGGGTAGACTATCCAGTGATGCAGATTGAATACTCAAGGCAAAGAGGACCGAATTTTCAGCTACAGAAAACAGGTATAAATTGATTGATTGAATACATATCATTGAGTCCAGTGCATCAATGAGTTTATGGAAGCATTGGCAAATCACAGCCACTACCGCTGTGTTGCTTTTTATAGTTGGCCAGAGTGCATGAAATGTTTTTCTGCGCACTCCCAGCTAACCCTCGCGTTACCGAAGATGTTCAGGCCGTGTACTGCCAACATCAAGTACTCAACTGTGGTCCCTTTTACGATAACTGTCCCACTGATTAAGGCTAAAAGGGGAATCGGGAGTGTTACGAAATTTTGAAGCACGGTAGGAATTCCCAGGAAGGTAAAATTAACCATAAGCCCTGAACTAAGGTGCGCCACACCGCCGAAGTGCAGCTTCGGTGCGTTAAACGTGAAAATAAAATTAGGATCCGATAAAATTCTGCGTGTTGCAATTCGACCAATTTCGATAGTCGTGTAGGCCGAACTTTTTGTCGCTAGCGCATTAGGACGACTATTCGTCGCAAAACACAAAGTTTTCGCGGAACAGGCGCACCCACATTGCTCGGACGGTATTTTCAAGTCAGTGGTGGGGGTGGTAAAAACTTTATATGAGACTATGTCTGTGCTAAAAAGCGCAGGGTGTCCGCAGTCCATACTGCGTCGTCCTGAGGCGGCGGGTATTGTGTGTGCCCGAACGAGCAGCCTTCGCTGGTCTTCCGTTGACGATTTGGGCAGCGCGGCCTTCTAGGGCTCAACCGCTGGGGATGGATGAAGGGCGCTATTACTGTGTTCTGCAAAATCTTTCGGTACAGATCGGGATACTTGGAGAAAATCCACTTGCAGCACCAATGTACTAAGAATTTTCATGGAATCTTTTGTATGTTCTACCCAAGGCAATTGTTTGCA
This sequence comes from Haemaphysalis longicornis, assembly GCA_013339765.2. Lineage (NCBI taxonomy): Eukaryota > Metazoa > Arthropoda > Arachnida > Ixodida > Ixodidae > Haemaphysalis > Haemaphysalis longicornis. The sequence goes on along the minus strand of CM023452.1, from coordinate 27,034,297 downwards.
ATGATGGTTACATAATAGACACACAAAAAAGCCCTAGCGTTTTATTATTGTATCAATATTATTACAATATTTTTAATTTGATCACACATTTTACAAATCTTTGCTTAAATTTAGTAAGTACAACAAAAAAGGATTACAATGCCGAGTACGTAAAATAACTCTAGTGATATAATTTAGGGTTAAATAACACAGGTATTGAAGCTTTAATCTGCATTATCTGTTTTTGCATACAGATAGAAGCAGAAATCACTTATTGGTTTCAAACAATATCGACCAACTTACTCCTGCTATCTAAGGGAACTCCACTGAAATGAGGTGTTGTCACGTGAATTGCAGCCAAATGTGCTCTATATAACAATGTGTATTAGGACTCGTGCTTTATGAACATTTTTGAGGGAATAAGTTGTTTTGTTCTTCCTCCATCAATTTTGGGTGCATACAGTAGGAAAACATTAACTAAACATTTTACCCCGCGTAAGGGGCTCATCAGGGATGCTTTTTAAAACGCACACGACAAACGCGTCGCAAAAATGTTTTATAAATACAAGTTTCAACAGCATAGCTGCTTAGAAAATCATTTTTTTCCTGTCCGCAGATAATATACGAAGAACCTACCGAGCCCGCGCACGGGTGCGCTGCCCTCTCAGTGACTCGCTGGTAGTAATGAGAAGCCAAAACGGCCCGAGCGCTCGAGTGTGCGTGCCTTGCGACGACCGCCCACCGTCCCCGGCGTATGTTTGGCAAGCCCAGCATACCCACTTCTGGAGATTCTACAACATTACCGAGCCAGAAAACTCCGCCGTTCATCGTAATCGTGCCACGACTTGCTGCAAACCAACACTTGCTCGGAATGAGGAAGACACGTCATAGCGTACGCGCCTCCAAGCTGATGTCCAATGATGAAAATTTAAAAAACCAAATGAACCAATCCATCACTTATAGCAACACTGTTGGAGTAAAGGTCGTTGCCACAGCCAAGGAAAAGCAAATAGGCTGCAATCATGAACTGAAACCGTCTTGATGGTCGTAAAGATTGTGTACAGTTTCACTACCTTCAAGCCATGCAATAGTGTAAGCTTCCTTCGGTTTCGCTGCTAGGTCACGGGTTCGATTCCCGGCCGCAGCGGCCGCTTTGTGATTTAGGCGAAAAGCGAAAATGCCCGTGTGTACGAGATTTCGGCGCACATTAAAGATCCCCAGGTGGTCAAAATTCCTCCGGAGCCCAACACTGCGGTGCGCCGCATAGCCTGCGTCGTCTAGCCGATTAACAGATCCCGTGTAGCCGAATAACAAGCTTGTACTGCCGCACGGGAGTCCTGAGTAGAACGTCACATCCGGACGTTCTCCGCAGTGGTGACCAGTTGTGGCGACTCTCCGCTAGGTGCTGCATTGGCTGAAGCGGCGTATTTTCGAACGGTTCTAAAAAAAATACTGCGCGTGTGTGGAGCTTAAAATTAGGTCACAAGAGACTTTAGTGGTATATACCACAAGTTGAAACAGAATTTGGGGCAGGTAAATGTTTGTTGCAGTTGTCCTTTAATATGGAAAGAGCGGGTAATTTTTGCTATAAACTTTCACTCAGTTTCGGTGTTATCGCAGTGCTCATCCGTCAGCGGGCGGGATTGTGCGAGTCTTTTTCTTTGTATTCTGAATTCACTGTGCTTTCAACAGCTATGCACCAGTTTTCTAAAATATTTGTATAGTTTCCCCCTGTCACACATTTTCCTCAGTTCCTTTGACGTGCTATTAAAACAACCAATACCAGCTGAATTCCCAAACAATGGCGAGCTGATATTCTCTGGAATGTACAGGATGCCCCAAAATAAAACCTACAAAGACTGCGAGAGCAGCAGTATTCGGCGCGACAACACAGCCCCAGCATCACCTGTCAATTTATTGTAAGTGTAATGTTCGTCGTGGATATAATCATTGATGCAGATGTTGATTTAATTTATTAGCTTCTGCATTGAATCTACGAATTGAGAACGAACTTTTCCTAAGTGTATATTGGGATGTACTGCTGTTGTTGTGATGTACAGTACTACGTGCCATCATTGAAGCAGAATATTTACCACAGCATGAAGAATTGTTTATGAGATTTTCCTTCTTTTTGCAATAGGTGAAGGACATCTCCACGGCGCAGAACTACGAGCTGCGTTGGCTGAATACGACTTCTCTGGCCACCTTCACGTGCGGCTCCATATCTTCGTAGTACCGTTTTTTCTCCCTCACACATTCATAATCCCGAGATGTGTTGTAGTAAATCAAACGCATTAGTTTTTTTGTGAAAAAAAATGCCCACGCAATGACGTAAGTGGGTGGAATTCTTGCTTTACTGCGAGCATCAAATTTGGTAAATTGATTAACCATACCTAATTGGTTGCGCCACAACACAGTACTCATAAATGGGGTAATAGATCTATTTTATGAATGCCTTACACATTCGCCAGCCGATATCTAATCGGAAGACGTGGGTCGGTCCCCATAATGAACTAGTGCTTTTGTTCCCTTCTTTTCTACACATATAAATGCAACTAATCAATAAATATTGCATAATATTTCCTCATGCCTTCCGCTGCGTTCCCAACGCTTAACCTTCCTATGTTTATTTACTCAATGAGACTCTTATTACTTCGTATCTACTCTAGAAATATCGCAAATCTGCACACTCTCTCGTATAACCCTTACCTTAGGCGCCTAGCAAACCAAAAAAAATGCCGTCTCTCCAAAACATCTCCCAGTATTTATAGGTGTTCGTTGTACCACTGAGTAGTCAAAGAATATGTTTCTGCTTTCAAAACTGCAAAGGAAGGCTTAAACATGCGACGCCTTGTTTCTTGCAAAATAATGACAGGAACGTTTGGCGCATTAACCGAACTGAAAGCAGTCGCATTACTCTGAAACAATCGTCAAACCAATACCTTATTGGGGACGCGCTAGTGTGGTAAACAAAATATTTTCTGATACTTTCGGTAACAATCCTACTTCCTGTGTGGCCTAATTTAAAGGTAGCGACTATTTACCGAGGTACTCCCTGCAGATTGACCCTGAAGGTATAATGAAGAAGGTTGACTCGCTTAAAATGTCTTCTTCTGGTGTTGATAATATTATTTAAAATTCTTCAAAGGTAGTAACAAAACGTCTTTAGTATCCTGGTTAAACGAGTTGAACAATCCTGAGACCAAAGTAACATCCCTGAATATTGGGAAATACGGAAAGTGGTACCACTTTTTAAGAGGGTGGTGGATAGCAAACCCAACTGAAATTGAATTTTATGATAGTGCTAAAATATTGGAACACTATGCGAGAATGTCCCGCGATGTGACATCCTCAGATGGGCACCAGAAGGCATTAAAAATGGTTCAGAACGCGCCCTCATGTGCCCCCCTAGTAACTTCAAGTATCGCGTGATGCACAGTGGTATTTCCATTGTTAGGTTTTCTTTAGAAACACGTGATAATGTTTGCTTTCTAAATGCCTTCCGAACATAGCCCATAGTTGGTTGAATTTTTGGTAGTCCATTGCAAGCCGGAATGGCACTGCGTTAGTAGAAATAGCATCACGCATGCATTGCAAACCATTTGTTTACGTTAATTCGGTCACCTATCATTGTGTTCGGATGCATGTAATTGGTATTTTTTCGCAATATTGCAGCGATCTTTAATCTGGGAGTCCACTGTGACAGTAGCATTGCCTAGTTTTTCTCAGAGCCTGTGCAAGAAGTGACAATTGACGACATCGACGACGATGACAACGGAGTGGTAATATGGCATTCCCCGGCTGCTCGTAGTGTTCGTCTGAACAGGCTTCATTCCCTTGCTGCACCCCTCCTGTTCGATCGTAACGCCACTGCAATCCTCCTGGCAAGCTCAAGGATGACCCAGTCGGGCCGTCCGCAAGCTAGTATCCCTACCCTCGGCCGCTACGCCTAGCTCCGAACTGCTTGCGACCGACACGGCCCTGCCACGTCGGACGTGTTGGAGCAGCAACCATCGACTGCAACTTCGCAGCAACCAGAAGCATCTGCAGCTGCTGACGATGCTGTTGGCACTACTGATGACTTTCCTCTACTGATGGAGGCAACAACCAACCCGACATCGAAGCGTTCCGCAGACAAGCCACATACTGAAGTCACAGAGGTAGGAACTCTCCTGCCTGCTGAGAAACGGCCATGGTCTGCTTGTGGCACCCAGCAATCTGCTTCAACTCCAGCTCTCGCGAAAGCTCCTGCAGCGCACACTACACTCGCAGCGCTTTGCCACAAGCAAGGTACAAAGTTGCCATCAAGCCTCGGACGCGTTTTAACATCTGGAATCTTCATGGCTGCCTCGGAACCACTGGATTTACTAGATAAGCTTATCACGAAGCTACGAACACGGTCCGTGTGGGTTACGTCTCTGAACGCAGTGGGCCAGTTAAGCTCTCAGTAGCACATCGCGCTATCTGCCGACATGATTCTTACAGTTCAAGCGGTCCTGGTGCCAGGCGCTGAAGTCCTCCGCTATGTCATCCAGGGTGTAGATTCCCGGGGGGATCCGGACGGCCTTCGTGACTACGTAAGGTGTGACACGAATGAAGTGCTTCTTTTGTGTTATATTGTAGTGGGGCGAACCTGCCTCGTGGCGCTACGGGGCCCGCTAAAACCCCCAAACCAGCTTTTCTACAATGGTTGTGTCCTCCGCCCCCTTATTTTCCGAGCAGGGGCAGTGCCCTGCCAACGTTGTTTTAGCCGTGGTCCCAGGACCACTTCCTGTCTTTTCGCAACCCCGGAGTCCAATGAAGACAAAACAATTTGCCCTCAGCAGCCAACGCTTACTTGGGGTGTCTGTCGCTATAACGACTCTGCGATCACAGATAAAGGCTGCCCCACCAAAAGCAAGGTAACGCGCGCGAAACGCCTATCATGGCGTGGTCCTGCCCAGCCAGACGAATCCTCAACATTGAACCATTTCGGCTGTTTGGCAGAAGAGGGTGAGGACGCAGTGAAGGAAGAGGAAGCCACATAGTACGCCTCTTAGCTAACGTATGGAGACGGTACCCGTGGTTTGCGCCGTCATAGGCAAGCTGTTTTTGAGCCACCGTTGTCTTGTGTGGAGGACGAGCTTGTGGCAATAGACAAAAAGTTGACCTTGTTGCATGGGGAAATTAACATTCTCACCAAGCGATGGTTGCAACTAACACCCCGCCAGCAGAAGTTGCCTCAGTAGTCTCAATACTTATCGTGGCCACCTCGTCTTTTCTCCAAGCCTGATCAACAAGCCGCGTGTAGGACTGGCCTCCCCTCCCCGCCAGCCTCCTATGCCATTTCCCAGAAATAGCTCCTCCAATTGGTAGTGCACCAGCTGCAGAGTTTGGTTTCTGCACTTGCTGCAAAACTTTGCTAACCAGTCTGCTAGCATGCCTGAACCACAACAGTACATTCTACAGTGGAGCTGTCGGGGTCTCTCTACAAAAATTGGTGATCTCCGTGAAAGACTACGTCTGGAAAGCTCCATGCCTCCACGAACTCTCTGCCTGGCCCGCCTCAATTTGTGGCATACGCTGAGCCATCCATTTTTGATCAGCATTGCAGTTCAACCTGCACTTCTCCAGCAAGAAAGACAAGTTGAACACGCTCGATGAAATCGATCCTCAGCGTTGTTCTGCACACCTGTTGAAGCGTGGACAAGTCCCAGAGGCGGCAGCTCTCACCGCGTACATGGGCCAGCTGCCCGAGACGATACCAGCCTTTTCTGCCGCTAGGCCTTCCTGGTTCTACCATGAAGTGATGGACAACAAGCCTCTGACAGGGCTCCATGTCCGTACCCCCGGCATGAATCAGCCCCAGACACCGCCCTTCGTGTCCCTGACAGGACGACTGCGACGCAACCAGTTGTCCAGGCTTTCCTGGCCGCCGGGGTGTACGACTGCATCGTCACCGCGGCCAAAACGTGTGAGGCCTAACCTGTGCTGAACCAAAGCTGCTTGAACGAGACCCTCCGTGATCTGCGTAGCCTGCTAGCACAACTTACTGCCATTCGGGATGGTCTGCAGGCGCTCCCATCGAGACTGACTAGTGGGGTGAAGCTGAGAAAATTTCACAGACTCAACGGCAGCGATTCGGGATTTACGTCGCGTTGCGCTGCGTACAAGCATGGCTGCATGCATTCACGCGATTATAGACTCCTCCCCATGCCCTGTCCGTGTGTCATGGATTCGACGGGACATGTTTCCTGCCCACGCTGCGGCAGATCACGCCTGCCACCGAATAGACCTCCCACGGCCACTACGATTTCTTCGAGTATCTGGCCTACAAGAACTGTTGGTGGAAAAAGAGAACCTCCGCCACACCACACGTGCTTTACATCCACCGCGTGGAACTCACCTCCCCAGTGAGCTCACTCGCTGGGAAGAGGTCTTGTTGCGGAGGCTTCGAGTCGGGGTGGCTTTATCCCACCAGTTACTCACGCTTGGCCTGCCCGATACCATGCCGCAATTGCGGGCACCTGCCCCTTCTGTGTAACTCCTGCGCCAGAAGCTGACGTTAAACGCCTGTTGTGGACTTGCTCAGGCCTCAGAAATGGCCTAATTCAAAACGTTCGAAGCTGAGGGCTCTTTCCTTGGATACTCCCAGAACTTAAGCGTTGGATATGGGGACCCCACTACAGTTCACTTCTGGGATATTTAAGTGAAACTGGCGCAATGTTGTACTTTTAAAAGTTCATTTTATGCCATAGGGCAATCTCTCGCACTAAAAAATTAAAACGAAATCTTTTAAGCGCAATTTCGAAAAAACACCATTTCCGCTGAGAAAAGGAACATTTCCTTTTACTATTTCACTTTCCGAAGCTGTTTTGGGGCGAGTTCTTTATCACTTCGTTATATACATTCAGAAACAGAATAAGCATGTTGTCAGTAAAATGTCGTTTTTTACTCACACTTGATTTCCCAAAAATCAATAAAATTTGTATTTCTGCTATATATTCATTTTTTAAATCGACAGTTATGGCCACCTTTATTATTCTGGTTCAGAAGAAAGCCTGAGGCACTTACCACATCTATATAATGTTTCTTGCCTTTGCATGTAAAAACTTTTTGAAAGTGTTGCTTAAGGCGAGAAAGAAATTAAAAAAACCTCATACTTTTACATTTGAGAACAAATATTTGTTCTGTATAAAGTTTCCGCAGACAGTTAGTAGACATGTATTATACAAATTCGGTAAAATTTGAAGTAGTTAACCCAAAACGCAGCGGAGTTAGCGGGATAAGTAGTTGGACACCTACATTCACTGTCCTTGCCCCCTCCAGTTACTGGCCAACATCTATTCTAGCATGCGATGTATAATTTTGCAACAAATCATTCTCTCTCATGTTGCTTGTGTTCTCGATTCCAATTCATTTTCTGACCTTGCGCTGCCTGGATTTCGGAAGTCGGCCCATTATGGCGAATCACTGCTCTGCACTTCCATCATTTTTCATGTTGAGTGGAAGACCGGGAAGACTCTACATTTTTGTGCCAAATCAGGCCACTGAAGTTGATACAAGGAAGAAACGAAGAATCCTTGATCCGTCACGTAATCACTGTCATCTGTAAGCAACAAGTCATACTTGGGAAGGAATAAATTACCATGCTGATGCATACGCTGTTATTTATTATAAACGTTTTCAGGAAGTGTGCAACAACATGTAATAAAAAATGAAGGGCCCATAATTGATGAGAATAATAGCTGCATTTAAGGTACGTGCACTTTTTAACGTGAATGTAGACCAAACTCTCTCATCGTAGGTCCCAAGATCATACCTTCGAGTAAACTTTGCCACACCTGAGACGGCTAGAAGGGGCCCTTCTCCAAACATAAGTCTCCGAAATTTTGATCACACGTTAAGTAATTTTGATCACAACGAAAAAGAGTATTGGGGTCTGTGAAATACCGGAAGTCGCCTAGATCTTTGCAATATCATGCCTTTGTTAGGCACACTATATAAAACCAGGAAGCGAGAATATCAGAAAAAAATTGTTGGCCTTCGTGGGGTAGGCGTTTGAGATTTTGATAATAGACAGGAGTGACTGATCTAGTTTCAAATATTTGCATTTTGGTCTTCGTAAACAGTGGCTTTGTGAAGCTCACACCGAAACATTCGCAGAATATACCGCCCTCTGCCAAATGTCGGGTCAGTTTACCTTATCATCACTTAGAAATGCGAAACCGGGCGTGAGGGTTGTACTTCGTGCACAACGTCACACAGCCTTCCCTTTTGACACCCAGGACAGGTTTTAACAAATTGTTAGCGTCTTGAATCGACATTACTGAATCAAGCCTACATAGGAAGAGAGCTTTGGAAATGTGCTTCGGTGTTATAGCGTTTACCCTGGGAAACTTGGAAGTTCCACATGACGCCGTTCCTCGACTAGAACATCACCACCTTGAAATCGTCATTGGTGAGGTCCAGTGGCTATACGCCGCCACCAGAACAACCGGCAAAACCACTGGCTCACCGCTGGCATGACCGACGGCCACAGCCCGGCAGTCAACAGCAACGTTGGCGTTTTTTTAATGACGGTGCTTGTTGACGTGTTACCCTGGTCTTCCACTGTATTAGCCTGGTCTTCCAGTGGTCCTACTTGTAGTGCTAACAAGGGGAAGGCTGTGTGTTTGTTGTCCTTTGAGTTTGCGTATTCATGTTCATAATTTTCGTGTGTCAGTATAGGAGTTTATTGATGTTGTTAATAAACACCTACCATTTTGTGTTGACTCTCGGCGCAAACATTTTCCTAATGCCTTTGACCTTTTCAACAATAGAAGGTTACCCGACGTGGCGTACCGACGAAGGTTAAACAAGGACTTCTCCTTGGCCTCTCGCACCCGCCTACATTCCTCATTCCACCACGGCCTCCTCGGGTTGCGCAGGGCGCCAGAAGCGTGGGGAATGGACTTACCGGTGGCGTCGAGGATGTAGTGTAGTTTGCATGTCTATGCAAATGTGTTCCAGTTAACTCCTGCTTCATTGAAACTGTTGTGTGAAAATTGACTGGATGGCTCTTTACATATAGTATATGTTAGTGAAATAGGGAAGTGGTCACTGCCCTACGGGTAAGTGCCCACAGCACACTTAAGAGGAATGAGATCTGCAGTGCCAATAGCCAAGTCAAGAAATGAGCGTGTATTGTGTTCTGTGTTATAGTATGTAGGGTATTTCTTGTTGAAAAGGCATGCTCCACCGGATGTCAGAAACTTCTCTATCAAGCGACCTCGGGCACCCGTGCGAGAAGAGCCCCAAGGAAAACTGTGTGCATTAGGTCGCTTGTGAGGATGTCTGGTTCGCGCAGCTAGTCAACCAGCGCCTCGAAGTCAGGGCTCGAAAGTGCAAGATCAGAAGGATTGTACAAGGAGCATACCGTTATCAACCTATTAAATAATATGGTGCAAATTTGTACAGCCTCTAGAACAGTGTTCAAAGTGACAGGGTAGCATGCTAAGGATTTCCTGTCAAATATGAATACACCACCAGAAAAGTGTGTGCAGACATCCATGAACCTATTCTATAAATTTGTGTGACCTGATTTCAAATGTGTTTTCTGTACACAAATTACAATTGTCGGATTACGACGCAGATGTTTAAGGAGGCCTGTGCAGTTCAATTGGATTATATTTTCTCTTCCCATTATGAAGTGTTTGGATTTAATGGATGTAATGATCATGATTCCTTTTTCGCGGTTTGGACACTCGGAGGGGGATTTTTTAGCTCTATAGAGGTTTAGATTCGGGGACCCGTTCCTTGCGCTGCGAAAATGCAGGAACAGTCCCACATCCATCTCAACCGGGTGCTCTTTGGTTTTGAGGCGCTGCCGCCGAAAGTGTCGGGTGCGCCACAGGTGGCACGGGTGGTGGGGAGCCGATCGGGGAGCTGATGTGTGACCCCCCGTGTCGATATCCTCCGCTTGCTCCACTGGAAGCAGAGAGGGTGAAGAAGCAGAGGCCGGAGTGGGATTCGTCTCAATTGTGGGTGTTGCCAGCACTGCTTTTGCTGGTTCAGCGAGAGCTGCGGGGGCGGCTTGGACTGCCTGAGGCAACCCATGGGATGAGGGGAGCGGAGGCGGGACAAAGTCCGACTCTCGGTGCTGGGTACCCGAGGTGGCGCTGTGGAGCAAGCGGACCTTTAATATGGCCAAGCGTCTGCGCTGGAACCATCGCGTTAGATCCAGTCAAACCAGGCGCGCTGGAGCGCAGGTGTGTTTCCGTGTGCGTGCGTGCGTGCGTGCGTGCGTGTGTGCGTGTGCGCGTGCGTGTGTGCGTGCGCGCGCGTGTGTGTGTGTGTGTGTGTGCGTGTGCGTGTGCGTGTGCAAGTGCGTGTGCGTTCAATGAGCGTCAAAGCAAGACCAGTCGTGCCAAAGCGTCTGCAGTCGAGCGCACGTGTAAGAACCCGGAGACACCGGCCAGAACTCATCAGCCTTCGCGCGTGCCGCAGCGCACGTGGAATAACTATGCTTGTGCTGTTTCCCACTACCCCTGGTTTCAGCGATGCTTAAAAGCAAACGCGAGCCCCATCGCTGAGTTTTTTTTCTGTCTGTTGTGTCGGGAAATGAGCCGGAATAAACGTGGGGTCTTCGGCGTCTGTCGTCGACTTTCTGTGTTGGCCTGGAGCCCAGCTTCGCCAAAACGTCACACCGCTGAAACCAGACGCCGCTCCGTCCCTCGGCGAGCTGCTTTGGCGTAAATACGCAGAGGGAAAGAGGTGAACCTCTTCGGTGCCTCTTGAAAGGGGATTTCTCTGTGACCTTAACATTGATTAAGGTCGCAGTGACCTTAACAGTCTCCTGCTTAAACTGTTCACATTTTCGCGACTACGCTACATATGGAAGTGTTGGTAAATTGCAGATCTCCTTTTTTGTTTGGAGAAGCCCCTGCACTTCCACTACCATATCAGTCTTGTTTAGGCTTCCGTTCAATATGGTGCTGCGGAGAGGCCTGGGTTAAGAGATTGGGCTTTAATTTGAAGGTACCGTGGGATGGCTTTAAGTTGCAGTTGTTGCTGTGTTTGATGCTGGATTTGTAGCTGAAACTCTTCCAATTACTTTTGCATTTGAGACAGATCTGTTAGGACTGGAGCTCAAATGCAAAGTGAAGAGTAGATTGCTGGTTGTCATCGGTCTCCATCTCCTTGTCCATAGCTTGCTTGGTAACGTACGCGCGCCGAGCCTTTCGTTTTGGTGATTCATCCGCCTCGTCAGAGAGAGGGGCAGGAGCTGGTGATGATGGGGTGGGGGGGCCTTGTTTGAGGGCTTGGATGGTTGCAGTGCCGGTGTGAATAGCTTTGGCCATGTTGGACATTTCTTGTTGGAGAGCGTAGATCTGATTCTTGAGCCCGCTGTTTTCCTTGAGAAGTTGCTCCTCTCTGGCTGAGCGGGTTGGAGTTGAGCTAGCATTAAGTCAATCAGAGGCGATCTTGGCCCAGGTGACTTGAGGTCCGTGTGTGGACTGGTTTCGACTCACGCTCTGACAACGATCCCTGGTGCAGATTTTTGCCTTCCTCTGTTTTCACTCCTTTTCCAGCTTGTGCTCCTTCCCCGAGAGGGCGAGTCTTGGGATATCGCAGGCCGGAGTCGATGTCTGTGCCTACATTTCTTGCTTTCTGTAAGAAGCGCTTCCCCGCACACTGCGCATCTAGGTTCACAAGATAGGTTTGTGGAGTAACGTTGGCCACAACCAGTACACATGGGTGTGTGGAGAACAGGGCATATATCCGTCCTATGCTTGGTGCTTCGGCATCGGCGGGAGTAAAGGGCAGATTTTATAAAGGGGTCACAGGAGGTCCCATTGCGCGAGAAAAATATACCGCTGTAGTCTTTTTCCCGAAAACGCCATAAGGGCTGAGTTGGATTTGTCCGTTCTTCGCGCCTGGGGGTGTGGCGTCATGGGCGCAGACATTCTCCATTATATAGGAGTCATATTCGGCAGGGACGCCATGAATAACTCAGCGTACCTAGTTCTGGGGGAAGTTTGATAAGCTCGGACCTCATACAATTTGCATCTGAGGTGAAGCACCGTGAGTGTGGCTACGTGTTTGGCTGTTGCTTCTCTAGGTGGGCCGATAATGGCAATGTTTTGGTCGGGGTCGATGCGAACTTTACATCTCTTGGTTATCGCTGTCTCGGCCTTAGTGGTGAATTGAATAGAAAGGGAGAGTTGACCGGGGCTGATCCACCCAAGGTTGAGCCCTCTGGGGCGAAGAACAACTTTGTTATCGCTCACCGGTAAGGGTGGCCGTCGTAACTTCCTTGGGGCAGGAGATGGCAAGCCAGGGGTCGCGCCGCTAGGCTGCTTGGTGAGTTTGCTTGACGTGTTTTCCGCCCGTAACTGTACACCAGTCAAAGGAATGGTTGGTGAAGGTGTTTTCGACGTCTTGGTGATCTATGCTGACGTGCTGAGTGGGTTTCAAGTTTGATGAAGCCATTGCATCACTGCCGCTGGACGGCTAACTCTTGACTTAGGGCTAGTGTTGAGGACACGGCTTCAAAACTTCTCGGGTTCCTAATATGAGAAAGAATGGCTTGCCTGGGGAATAACTGGTCTCCCGGTGATTCCGTTGGCAATTTCAGTCGATTGGTACTGTTTCTGAGATTTGATAGCCAGAAAGAACGGGACAAACGAGGAGTAGACTAACACAGCGCTGACTAACAACTAAAGCCTTATTATCGCTGTACAGCAATAAAGAAATAAATAGGAAAAAGGAGGGTGACACGTGACGCTAGACTAGACAAAAAGTTTTACAAAAATAAAGTAAAGTAAAAGGCCACGCAGTCTAAACACAGTAATCGAAATAGTTGAAGCATACCAGCCTAAAATCCATCACATATCTTAAGCTCCTCTGCACGTGGAGTTTGCTAGCTATCTAAATAACTTATTCCTTTGTCCGTCAGGGCGATGGATGGTGTGCTGATACAGTCTCGCTCCCGCTTCTATATTTCCCATGCCTCTCGTATCTCCCGCCTCATTCTGTCAGGATAACGAGCCAGCACGTGGCCCTGCTGAAATGAAGGCAGGCATGCAGGCAGGTGTGTGCACTTTCCCACATGCGCGGCAAGTGTTCTCCTCGAGAAGTTGCGTACACCGCACGCATGCTCTCGGAGGCGATCGTTGAGGCAGCGCCTCATCTGCCCCACGTACAAGCTTCCACAAGACAACGGTATTTCGGCGGCCACCCCTTCTTCACAGTGGATAGCCGGCTTTGTGTGCCTCTTTTTATACTTGTTTTCCGCTGGGCCTTGGCTGGTTTCGTGGCCTTGCCGCCGCTTGGTGGGTCTTAAAAGCGGTACTTGGTGGAGCCGATGTGAACGGCGCCCGTATCGGTTGGCCTCTTGGCGGAATCCCCCTAGCGAAAGAAATCATAGTTTTTGCGGTAGATAGTGGAACGTAGAAGTAACGTCTAGTATTTTTTTAACGTTCAGCAATAACATCGCAGCTGTTTGTTTGGCGTAAAAGGAACTTAAAAGGCAGTACAAGCCTCTTTATTACAAAGAAACTGACTCAATGCGTTTTTCAGCACGCCTCCAACTAAGCTCTCCACCCACGTATTGGAATTTAAGAGAAAAATAACAAAGAAAACTCTTCTATTTATTACTGCACTGTTTGGGTGAGGCTTGACGAATGAGGGAATGGGCGGCATCTATCCGCTCGCGTAGCGTACGCTGTCCTTATAGCGTGAAACAACCGATGGTAACGCTTCTTTTTTCTTTGGTCAGGTCATGTACTTGTTACATTGCCACCGCACACTGTGCGGCGCCTGTTACATCCAGGAAATAATATTGCTACAAAGCTTGCAATAAAGTAGAGAGCTAACTAAGGGAATAGAAGTGGTTGAAAAAAATAAAAAGATATGGCAAAAAAGATTCTCGGGTATTATTTAGCTTACCACGCGCCTTTTGCTCGATTTGGGGTCAACGTTACTTGACCCTTTTTGTGTAGACGCAAATTTGACCGTAAGAAATGTTTTTTCCTCTCCAGCCTGACCTCCCGTCCTAATGTTTATTATACACGCAAACTGTTTTGATGCCTTTTAAGCGCAATATCTGTAAGCTTGACGGGCATCTTTACAGGCTAAGGGTATGGTTGCACTGCATGCCTTCAGAGCTATACGCAACGTTTTGATAACGCAAAAATACACGCATTCGCGGATAAATGCCGAAATCGAGAATAGAGAGCCAAAAGTAATAGAAGCGGAGTTGCCACACGGGCGACAAGCATTCCCAGAGAATCCTCGGCGTGTCGGGGCCACCGCCCGGGCAGATTTACGCACGAAGGCGTGCTGTGTGGTCATGAGATAAGCGGTGCAGGGTGGGAGTGGAGAGATTATCTTCTCGGCGTGCATCCTCTGACGGCAATGCCACGTATTTGGTAGAGAGCGCCCGTATATGGCCCACAGAGTTGTACATGTGGCTGGCTGCCGCCAGCGGGTCCGCCCTGACAGGAACACCGGCTTCCTGCTGCACACCGTACTTATTTTACAATTCGGCTGCAACGTGCAGAGCACACAGCCCAAACAGGCCGGCAGACCACAAACGCGCCAAATTCGTCCTGCCGCTGCTACCGGCGCGGCGGTTCCTACATGCGTGACGGGGGCTTCGCCGCACGAGTTTAGAATAGATAGTTAGCACATGGACGGAACACTGTGCTGGGGACCTACATACAGCAACTATATACAGGAGAATAAATAGCCAATTCGAACATTAGGCGTATTTAGCTAACAAACCTGTCTGGCAGACGATGTAGTGCAGGCGCTCCGACGTCCTTTCGCGTCGTCACCTGCAACGCCGAAGACCACAACACGCCAGTGATGTGATGGATATTGCCACCACTTCTCTGATATAATTTCTGGAGGGTAAGAGTATCCGATACACTTTCTATTTACTTCATGTACAGTTTTTCATAGCCTCCTAATGCTTGGCGAATTTAATTGTAAAGGATTATGCCTAAAATTACAGTATTGTATACCTCCAAAACGTGGTATTGCCATAACTAAACTAAGCAACGTTCATTAGAAATTCTTGAACGAAGTAAATAAAACATCACAAAATCGGTAAACCCTTTGTTTAGATTATACACATCAAAATGCCAAGTTGACACGTTCTGTCAACTTTTTTTAAAATAAACAAATTTACAAACACAAGAATTTTTAAAATCCTAATAAATAATTCATACCATTTGTTGGGTCTTTAATGTTCTATGATGTGTCGCTACAGGAGCAGTCTTTGTTAGTTTCACCCTACAAACAAAACTGCTTGCCTTCACTAACTAACGAATGCCAGCTAAATATTAACAGTAAAGCTGGGTGGTCAGTGAGCACAAGCAGTCAATAATAGCTGCTCCCTCCGTCGCCTATACGCAACACTAATGGACCACTCAATGCTGAATTTGTATTTGGTAAATAACATTTTTCCATCTGATATTAAAATCTATCTATTTTTATTGTCTGTTACTCATGATTCGAAATCTGCAAGGATGCGAAAAAAACCTTTGCTAAAACTGTCTGCGCCATAGCAGAATATTTAGAATAAAGAAAATACATCCGTCCAGCGTTAAGTGTCCCCGTTCTTCTAAAAAAGCGTAGCTGAATTCTTAGGCTGGCTAACCGTGTCGATAATAATAGAGCGCTCCAAACGAAATTCGGTATTAAAATGCTTGGAGTGTAAGGACATAGTTTGACTATGATTGTTCTAAATTGACCCTTTTCATTCGGTTTCCCTGCAAAGATTTTTCTTGCATTGGGCTAACAAAACAACGGTGCTTGTACTGTTTTTGTTTTATTAATGCTACATTGCGGTACAAATTCTTGATTTGTTTTTATGGAAGCCAAGCTAAATTTTTCGTTGTTTGGATTGTCCAAAACGCATATCGCTCAGCCCTCGCTAGACATTTAAAAAGACGTAAACATTATCCTTATTGGCGACGTGGAATTGTAACCACAATTCAAACACACGGTTGCGTGCACATTATTCTTTATATTATTTACGCTTTATGACAATTTTTATGCGACGCCGATGAAGAATTATAATTTAAAGCTAGTGTTTCTTAGAAAGCGTGTTTTGCTAGCCACTTGCTAAAAAATAGCGTTCCGAAGGTCGCGTTTCGAAAATGAAATAAGCCAGAAAAACTCAGATAACAGCTTCTAATTTTGTTAGGAGATATTTAGAAGTGGATGGTGAGAAAAGCAACCCTCGAACAACAATTGCACCGTTGCTTCTAGAACTGGCAGTATGCATTGCTGAAACTGGCTGATATAGGGCAGTTGCAAAATGGACATTTCCCTTTTGCCTCCAACGTGAGCATGAATTGCCAAGAGGTGCACATAACTTTCTACAACTATCGCGCTTTGCATCATCTATGCTAATCGAGGCTATAAACTACCCTCGCCGGGCATGGGTGCTGCCCTTGGCACTGCCCTTGCATAGATAACGCATTTAACCCAACCCAACAGTAACATAATCAAGGAATAAATTGTGATTTTGCCCTTCACAGCAAGCCTGGCATCAGCTCTAGCCCTCAAGCAAGTTTAGAAACTCTCTGAGGAATCCTAAGTAACTTTTCCCATGGACCCCCGGTCAGAATATCCTTGCCAGGATGAATCACGACAAAACTGCAGCCCACGATCTTCAGTAATGGGTGCTCCCATCAGTGTAGTCGAAGAAAGGTTGTAGCTTCCTCCCGTCTCCCCTGTCCAATCTACCTACCCCGCCATCTTCTTTTACTATATCCAATCGCGGTGGCGATACCCTTCCCTTCACCGTTACTCTGCCGATACTTACCTGAATACGAGGTATGTGTCTTGTTCAGGATTCAATGCGGTGCCTTATATATATCAGCACTATCCCTGTTCAAATATCCTCTTCTTCCCTATCTTCTTACGCAAGAACTGTGTCCCTGGCCTCACCATTTGCCACTTAGTCTTCTCTTGTCCACGCGCCTCACCCTTCAATAAAACACTGTAATGAAATACAGGCTCGTAACGATCATCAGTGTTATAGACGGCATTGTGATGAGGCTGGACAACGAAACATGAAAAACAAAACTGAATATCAGTACACTTTATGACGTCGGGTAAATTAACAAGCACGCGGAGATGGAAGGCGAATTAAGTATATACATAACCGCTAACTAATAGTGAAACGGCAACTGTTTAAAAAAGATGAGTCCGTCCTAACTGAAGGTCAGTTGGAAAAACGTGAACAGTCACAGAGTTTGAACGAGCTGTTCGGAAGGGTGCAGGTTGGCTGGAGCTTGGCTGGAGCTTTGTTGGTACGCCGGCGGAGCATGCTGCAATGTTTTCTGGTGCTGAGGCGTGGGTTCGTGCTGTCGTTTCCCTGGCCGTTGCCTTCCAGGCTGGCGCAGGCAAACCACGGTCCCGCACCCGGTAGTGAAACAGCGCCGTCTGGTCGGCAAGCTGTCTTGTTGCCTTCTCACGACCACCGCTAAGCAAGTCTAGAACACCCCGTCTGTTTCCGCGGTCGGAATCATCTTGCCCCACTCCAATTCATCCCCTTTTGCGGGGAGAATACCCACAACAAGGAGATTGGACGTAGTGTTCGAGGAAATCGTCTTCAAACAAAGTTGCCGGTACTTCATCACATGTCTACCCACGTTAAAAAATTGTTGCAGAAGACACACACAGTTTCACACCCCCCTCCTGACTACTCAACCAGCAAAAAACACGCAAGTCGAGAAGGAAAACAAGCTGATGTTCACACATTCATTAACAAATTGGTACCGATATCGTCTCTGTGCCTAGTGCACTGCACTGTGACTTCGAGTTCTAACAGTAGTCTTGGGAAGTCTTGCAGTAGGGCGGCTTCCACATTCTTGTCGAATGTGTCAGTCCGCAAGACAACGCTTACAAACCACGCAAGACAAAGATTTTGCGAATCTTTTGTAGTCAGCGTAGATATTCGGTCAGAGAAATTAACAAAGTATTGTTTCGGTTGTCTTTCGAAGGCCCTTATGGCCGTACGTAATGTCATAGGGGGTGATCTGGAGCACTGCGTCCCGGAATTGTTTTGGCACCTGCAGTTGTTTGTACTGTTCAACCGATAAGAGGTTGCATCGTCGGTTCTGCAATCCGTTCTCTTGGACAAAAAGGTAGCTGTTGCCCCTTCGAGATGTGATAGTCTTGACTTGCCTTTTGAACGAAGTAATCAGAGTTCTATCGTCAAATTACTTCGTCTTCATCTCCTCTCTTGTCACCTCAGTGAATTTTGAAGTGATTTATTCGTAAGTTATCAGCCTTGACAACGGAGGCGACTTCGGGTGGCTTGTTCTCTCTGTTGTCTCTGTGTTTGCGGCGGTGCGCACGTAGCTGCTTAGTCACATCTACTTCATATACTTGTTACGTGCAGTTCGGGTCGGGATCATATCGTATGGGTCTCTAGCACCGGGGATGTCACCCAGGGCAAGGTATAAAGTAGGTTATTCATGCATTTCGTCAGGACGCGGCCTCAAAAGTATGGACAATGGATCGTGATGTATGGCTTCGGAAGGAGCTGTGTTGTCTTGTCTAGGAACAACATGGTTGTGGCATGACCTGTCAAGCAGATACCTGGCACGAGCTCTTTACGTAAAATTAGGGCGTTCCTTCCTGAATCCCACAGCACAATTACAAATTTCCCGTATAAATGACCAGTGACGCCACGTAAATTGTCGACTGAGAGTCCTAGCGCAGTTTCGTCTCTTACAAACTTCTTCCGCAGATTGGGAACAGAAATATAGATGCAGGGACGACCAGGTCATGTCCTTTTCGGGAACGTCACTACTACACAAGCAGAATCTTGTTTGGGATAGAGCTCTCTCGCTTTGCAGTTCTCGTTCTTAGAGCCTTGTTTGCCGCATTCAGAGCAGCTGGGATATTGTGCCATAATTCTTGGACCTATTTTTGTGACCGACAACGTTTCTCAGCTCATGCTTAAAACCGTGCTGTTCTACTTCTGTACTTGCAACCTAGAAGGCCTGAGCACGAGTATACACCGAAGGTTCTAAGTCGAAGACTACAACAGCATTAAACGTATAGGTTCGGACGTCATGCAGGAAGGAGATCGGATGGGGCTGGCTATCGTGAGACTGGCAATGAAATGACAATGCATGTAATATATGCAGCTGCTAGGCTCTTCCGTGCAGGTTTGGTTGGCAAGTTTTCAATGGGAACCGAAATGTGCTATTCCTCAAACGAAACTAGAAAGCTAGCTGCCATAGTTACTGCTCCATATGCAGATGTGCCTAAATCAGTGATCAAATGTATTGCTTTAAGTATTGAGGCTAATTATTGTGACTACAGCGGACATTTTAGGCGGGCAGGTAAATATCATAGCCAGAACAAAGGAAAATGGATGCATGTTAGTTTGGTTTCCGCTGTTTTTGCGTCTGAGATGTAAAACGTAATGGCGTAAGACACCTTTTCACAGCGATTGACTGGTCGTTCAATAATCGTTCAATAAAATCATGGTGACGGTGGTTGACGACAACGGCGATGGTTGACCGTGACGATGGTTCAACGCGAAGCCTTCTCGTGATAAACTTTGTGGTGGTCGTGCACGTTTCTGAACCACTTCGACTATCTCAACATGGAGCAATCACATTGGTGCCGCCCAAAGAGCGCCTGGGACCCATGTTCAATTTCGACAACCAGAATCACTTTTTTTTTCACACCCGCGTTATCGCACCACACACACCATCTGTGACAGCACAGAAGTTTCGCACTACTATACCTCGTCCAATGTTCATTCTTTTGCCTCCAGCAAACATTCAATCCAAGGCCAGAACAGTTCCCGGCCGCCTCTCGTCAGGACGATGCGATCGCCGATGACCCTCAACTACATAGGGTGGTCTTTGCAGCCCTAAATTGCGACTTTAGGCGCACCTATGAAATGCTCAAACATATTAGTGAGTTAAACGTCATTTATACATAGGAGGTTTCACAACGGCGGTGTTATTGGATGGAAATAGCCAGTTCTGTGGAGATCTTTGCGCGGGAAAGCGCGTGTGAAATAAACCCGCTACTTACCATAGCAGCTTACATAAATGCGTCATCATGAGGTGGCATGTTACTTCTGTCCATTCCCAAGAACTACGGCTTTTATTTTTTTCATTAATGACGCTGAAAGCTGTCGAGAGCTACATTCAGGAGTGCAGCAGAATGGACGGCTTCTCCTTTAATCGGTTGATTGAGTTATCGCGAACAGTATTCTTGTTACAACGGAGTTATGACGTGACGTGTTGCAAAATACATTGTGATATTTATGTTTTATACTATTCTTTTAAGCCTAGCGCAGCTGTTAGCGAAGGCTCAAAATACTTTTTGCCTTACAAGATGCAGGTTTCTAAGGCAATAATCCAGTCTGCTTTTAATCCACCGGCATTCCAATCTGGTCTTAGTCGTTTCGACAGCCTTGTAGTTAACAGCCGTCATCAATCGCTGCGCACGCCCCTGTGGGGCACAAGACGTGGCGACGCCCCTTTAACCACTTACGCTCCTTCCGGCAATTCGGAAAGACGGGGCAACGGCATGCCACCGAGATGAAAGCGGGGATAAGCGTTTGTATACGTAGTTTCTTTTTCTTCCGCTTTCCCGTGGTGGCGGGTACGTCGCGCGTGGCTACTTTCCGGCGGTCCCTGTATGCAGTCATAGAGGGAATCATTCTTTTAATTTTTCCCCACTCCTACGCGAATAACCTTTAGATTTGTTCGCACTGCTGAAGTCGATTCCGCGCAGTGGGCCCATTGTGTATTTTTGCGTTGCGCGTTCGTCGAAGTCTTGGAGACGGCGAAGCATGGTTGAAGTTGTCGGATTCGCGTGTGTGTACCGCATGCGTCGTTGTTTGATTCTGCGTGTGCTAGGGGAACAATGCCGATGCCAATGGTCATGGCTAGCTGTTCGAGCTTTTATTTTCGTAGTGGGGTGCTGGTGTGTGCCATGGAGTAATGTAGTGCGCTTTTGCAGCTGTGTCTCCTGCATCATTAGTAAATTTACCTTTTTCAGAGCTGGTTAATCACAATCATAACCTGATATTAGTTTGTCAGGTCAACGGACGAGCGGCTTGTACATTTGTGTGTGCGGGACTGTGTGCTGTTGCGAATGATGATGGCAAGCTTTATGACGGCGGGTTGACCGTTTGGAAGGTAATGTGCGTTAGTTCAGAACCCAGGTCGCTATCTTCACTCAAATATGCATTTCATTTACGATAAGCCAGGAAACTCCTAATAGAAGCGTGGAGTCACACTTGCGATAAGTGCGTTGTAAATGCGCAAGGTAGACTTCTTGATTGGGCAAGTTTATTTTTTTTCTTGTTTACTTTGTGTTTTCGGTTGATTTGGTTTTATAAATTTTTGACACTACTTTCTACATAGAATGAACGTGTGAAGCTCGCCAGTTGGGCATATGGCACTACACATAGATTGAGGACTCGGCACGAAATGCTAAGAAAAGAAATTATATTGAAATATTTATCTTCTTTGCTAACTTTTAGAGACACATTGCATTACAGTCTGTTATCTTGGGGTGAAGACAACTGTTTGCCAAGTTTACAAACAGTGAAGTTTTAGTCCTATTACCATTTTATTGACGCAGATTATGTTATTGCTGGCGGGTATCTTTTTTCTCCCTACAGCTGAAGCAACTTCTGTCTCTTGAACTGCAATTTTTATTGAATAAAATGCCCTACGAAAAGTTTAAGAGACAGAAGTTGCTTCGCACAGCCAGCTTCGGCTGTCTTCCAGACATCGGTGACTGGATTGCTTGGTCAGCTTGGCAGTGTCCGTTTTGCTGGAGGGAGGGGTTGAGGGTGTTAATCGCACCACCAACACATTCATCAGGCACGTCAGAGCTATGTACCGCAATAAAAGAGTTTCTAAAGTACGTACACGGAAAGTATCATCGAGATGCGTATTTACAGTTTTGTCAAAGTTCTTTAGGTCATGCTGAAAATGCACATGCCGCTGAGAAAAAAATTGTAATGGCTTATGTCTCAAGTGAGGCTGAAATGTTTTATCCCGGAAAGTTAAGGAAAACACCTTGCTTTGTTACTGTTATAAAATATTTTGGTCACAGTTAGAGGTTAATGTGAGCGGAATTTCTTAAGGTCCAGAAGCATCTGGTTTGAAAACGAAAATTTTGACAAAGATTAATCAGTCAAGCAGCTTGGCACCAAATTTTTATTTAATCCGTAGTGAACACGTTTAACGTCAGAAAAGCCGAATATGCTCTCGCTACCTTGAGTATTGACACGTACGGACAGCAATAAATTCGGAGCTTGATGCATTGCTCATGGACTTTTAATTACAGCAGTACAGATGTGCAAAGGCGATCTGTTATAGATTCCAACAAGCCACATATATAACGAATCTACACTAAACCTTAATTCTTAGAGCGGAAAAAGAAAGCTACCCTTATTGATATGAACGGCCGTTATGGTGCTCATAAATATTGTTCCTTAATCCCTCAATTATCGTCAGAGCCTTTTCGGAGATAGTAACAAACGGAGTAACCAATCAATTTCCGCAATGTAGGGGGCCGGTAGCGAAAAATACTTGCCCAGGTCACTGTGAGCAACAAAATTTTAAGATAAGCAAACAATAGAAGTAATTACGGGCGTATACACACGCTGAATCAACAGCGATTTTTGCTGCGTATTATCGAAAGTTATAGCATACATCTTCCCAGGTGCATTTCAGCGCTTTTATTGAGTCGTCTGGTTTACAATAACTGAAATACGCTTTTTCTGTTTGAGTAAACCAAGGATCTGAGTAAAACAAGGTACTGGGATCTGAAGTAACACAAGATATGCGCGAAACGGTAAACGAAACAATGTCGCGAAGTGTTCCGTCATCATATTCTAGCACACACAGACGTCCGCGCAGCATACTCAAGCCACTAGACTCTCGACCTGGAAAACTAACAGCAAGTTATAGATCGAAAGAAGGTAAATTTACAATTCATGCAGAACAAACAGATATAATACCAGCACTGCGTTTATGAGCTACACACTTGGTACTGCGCGTAATTTGACCCTCCCAGCCAATTCCACTGCGAAAAGTTGGGACAGCCGGTCATGGCAATTGACTGCCGCACACTTCCTTCCGCCGTGACGGTGTTAGTTCAACTAGCAAATGCAGAGGCAAACAACGACGTGCCAGACATGCAGGCGACCTTGCCAACTTAGCCCCGCTTCGCCGATTCCAAGAACGTGAGAAACAGCCCAACGCAAAAAAGGAAACAGGTAACAGGACGGTGCAGACTGGCTAGAGGGGTGCGAAAAAGCTTAAACTTTATTCTCTCTAGTAGTGCAGGTAATTTAAAAATTATTCGTGAAGGAGTGCGGACAATTAAAAAAAAATATCCGCCCAAGAAGTGGAGATAGGAAGAGTGGGACTACGGACACGGTCTTCCCTATCCGCACTGGTAGCGCACATAATTTTTGAAATGGTGTGCACTCTTAGCAGCAATAATTTTTGAACTTGTTTGAACTGCTCTAGATGGATTGCAGCGCCGTGTGTCCACTTTCTGTTTTTTTGTGTTGCGTAGTTTTTTGCGGGGTTGGTCTTCGAAGCATATTCGAGGTTGTCGATCTGGCTGAGCGGGTGTCGCATGCGTCGTCGCTTATCCTTCAACGCCGCATTGTAAAGCAATCTTCTCATTCGGGGCCTCAATTACAGCGTGCCAATATTGCCAACGGCCACGTTTCGGACAGAATTTATTCGTTGATGCCGACTTTGCGGTGTTTGGCGTGCAGTTTTTTCTTCCCACTGCTGAAACATTTTTTTTAATATTGTAGGTGTTTTTCCTTATTGAAAACCGGTGACCAACTCTTCGCACAGCCCGAGTAGCGCTGCATGCTGGCGCTGTGCACGGGATAGCTTGGCAGTGTACATTTCGTTGGATGGACGGCAGACCGGGAACTAGTCTCCCGCACGACCGCAGTACGCACATCCGCTTAGCACTTCAAGTTTGGCTGTTTGTTGCGGACGTGTTTTTTCGTTCTTGCGCACACGGCCGCAACTGTTCGCGATTTTGCCAAACACAAGCCTTGTGTGTTTCATTCTCGGATTGGAACTCTACTGCGTCCGAAGGTCGAGCGTGAGCTCCGGCTCCCGAATACCTGCCTATCTGCTTGAACCTTCGCCCAGAAAATTCGCAAGGTTCACGAACATCGTGAAATCATGCACTTTGCATCGCCTGATCGCCTCCGCGCGTCACCACTCTTGCCTAGCACAATCTCCCATAGGCAGCACTTTCCCGGACTGCGCTGTGATCTTTGTTCGTGCGCGGTAGTCCCAACCAAATTGGCAACCACCTCACTTCACTTTTATCCTTCCGTTACTACTCTTTAGTTTTCACTCCCCTATCTTATTTTACCACACTATATTTAAACCCTCCGGTCTGGTCTGAAGTCAGCTGAGCCACCTGCTTATATATGTTCTATATTATCCCTGAGAAAAAATTTGACTCGGTCAAAACCGTAGCAGTCATTCATGCATTACGGAACCAGCGGGTAGATGAGCATTATGTAAGAATACTAGAGTATATCTACAATGGGTCTACAGCTACCGTCATCCTCCATAGGGACAGCAGTAAAATACCTATAAGGAAGGGTGTCAGACAAGGAGACACAATCTCTCCAATGTTATTCACAGCATGCTTACAAGAAGTATTCAGAACGTTGGATTGGGAACAGGTGGGAGTAAGGGTTAATTGAGAATACCTCAGTAACCTCAGATTTGCTGATGACGTTGCCTTGCTATATCACTCGGGGGACGAATTGCAAAGCATGCTTTCTGCACTGGGTGAACAGAGTAGAACTATTGGCCTGAAAATTAATATGGAGAAAACTAAAGTAATGATCAATAATCTTGGTACAGCACAGCAGTTTGAGATAGGTGGCGAGGCAGTGGAAGTGGTAATTGAATATATCTACTTGGGCCATGTTGTGACCCGAGATCCCAACCATGAGGCAGAGATTATTAGAAGGATCACAATGGGGAGGGGTGCTTATGGCAGACATTCTCAAATAATGAATAGCAGCCTACCATTGTCGCTGAAGAAGAAAGTATATGACAGCTGCATGTTACCCGTACTCACCTACGGGGCAGAAACCTGGAGGCTCACTAAGAGGGTTCAACTTAAATTGAGAACGACTCAGCGGGCCATGGAGCGGAAAATGACAGGTGTAACATTAAGGTACATGAAGAGAGCGGAGTGGGTCAGGGAGCAAACTGGTGTTAAAGACATATTAGTAGAAATTAAGAAGAAGAAATGGACGTGGGCAGGGCATGTAATGCGAAGGCAATATAACCACTTGGTCATTAGGGGCACAGAATGGATCCCTAGAGAAGGCAAGCGTTGCAGGGGGCGGCAGAAAGTTAGATGGGTAGATGAGATCAAGAAGTTTGCGGGGATAAATTGGTCACAGTTGGCACAGGACCGTGGTAATTGGAGAATAATGGGAGAGGCCTTTGCCCTGCAGTGGGCGTAGATAGGCTGGTGATGATGATGATGAATATGATATTATCCCAGTTCATTTCTTCATAGTTTAAATTTAAAGTCTAACCACTACTCATCCTTACCCCTGCAAATTTCTTCGGATTGGCTACTGCTATGTGCTGCGCGGTGAAGGAATTTATGCTCGCTGTGAGGTGTGCTGGTTGTGGTACTTTGGAATTTCCAGCCCTCCTGCTTTGAAATAAAGTATTGTTATTATTGTTGTTATCGTTATTGGTGACCGCCAAGTAGCAATGAGATACATATATTGTAATTGTAATGTGTAAACTCACATCAAAGATGGAGTCCTTTGTTGCCAGTATTATTCGGGTATCCGAAGTCACTTTGTAGCACTGAATTACATAACTGACATTTTTTGGTGATACAAGGATAAAAAATCAGTCAAGAAAAAACCCGCCGTGATCGGAAGAGGAAACCAAACCAATGACCTCCGCGTAACCCGGGCGGTACACTCCCAGCAGCGTTATGGCGGCGGCAGATTTCCTCGTGATTTCAGCCTGGGCTTGTATTTTAGAGAGGTTCAGAGACCGGGCAGCTAGCGCCGCCCCTCGACCACCGCTGGAGACCCAGAGCGTCTTTCGTGTTCCCGGCAGCCGCCACATGAAACGGGGTCGTAAGTCGGGGTAAGCCGATGGAATTTCCGGACTGCTGCAGCCGGGACGTGTTGCAGTTCAAAATATCCGCGGTACATGCCCGTATACACTTAGAAAAAGATTGTTATAAATTCAAAGATGTAATGAAGAATCTAGTATAATAAATCAACATCTGCACCGACGGTTACTTCAGCGAAGAACAAGCCAATTACAATGAATTGACATGGGATGCTGGAGATGAGTGTATTGCGCCGATTACATCGGCGCCCAGCTCGCTTTGCCAGTTTTATTTTGTGGCCCCCTGTACTTTTTAGGGAGTATCAGCTCATCATGGTTTGTGAATTAATGTTGAATTGGTTATATCGATAGCAAGTAGAAAAAACTGAGTAAAAGGTTCTTACAGGGAGAAACTCAGGCAAATAATAAAATTATAGATAATGGCTCAAGCAGATGAAGCACAGTGAAATCAGAATGTAAAGAAGAAGACGCGCACTGTCCCCCCAAGACGGAAGCTTAGTTAAGGTATATTGAAAAAATGGCCGCCTGTTGCCATCGTGGGGAAAATGGCTTGGGGGCACCATGTGAGGTGCACGTGAAAGAGGAAAATTTCGAAGAAAAGGTCAGGTAATGGTGATGTTGAGCAGTATGCTAGATAGTCTAGATCCTTTAACATTTGCTTAATATAGGTATGGTTCAGGGGCCATGCTTTTTATTAGCCCTTCTAAACTGTCATTTCTATTCGCATTGTTATTTAAAAGGGCACTCGACTCTTTCTAAACTGCTTCGTTTCTTTTCCCCAAAGAGAAATGCTTACATAACAAACACCGTCCTAGAGACTTGGTTGAAGAAATTTATATGATCAAAATAAAAAAAAAGGACAACCACAAAAAGACGGAAAAAATAAACAAGGCCAGCAATACTTTTCAACAGCGCAGAGAACTAGTTATGCAAAAGTTAAAACGAACAGCCAGATACAGAAGGAATGTTTCCCGAAGTGCTGCATTGGCGCTTAGGTAGCTTGATTTTGTGTTACATTTTGACTAAATATCACAGATGTAAATAGAAGAGTACGAGTATAGGTATTAACATGTTTAGAGTCCTTGGGGCTCATGTAGGTCTTTTGCTTTGTACAATGTCACGATGCATTGAAACAAAGTGTTGTGGTAAGCCGCACGTATTTAAAAAAAATGATCTTTACTTCTTGACTTTTCGGGAGGCAAATTTCTGTTGTGTAGGTATCGGTGCCCTGCACGCTTATTCGGCAGTTTAGAAGGTAAGGGGGTAGTTGGCTTCAACGCAAAACTACACATCAAGGTAAACATAGAGGTCTACATGTAGTGCCTGCGCGCCATATGAACAAAGAAAAATGCCGTTCATTTCGTGGCAACAATTGAATGCACAAGTTTACAAATGTCAGAAAACTTCTGCTCTATGTATGGTTACATAAAAAAGACGGTATTATTCCGGCTTGCATCGGTGCAGGCCTTAATCTGTTTTTAGGCCCACAAGATAAAAAATGATATAAATGTAGCAGAATGGTTTTATAAATTCTCGTCGAATTCATGGCGATGCAACTATTAGTCCGAGTGTTTGATCCCCTCTGTGATTCCGCGTTTATTGCCTTGATTCAAATGAATGTTGTCGGTGAAACAGGGGGCGCTTCAAATTATAGCACCCATTAGTTATGAGAAAACGCAGAAAATGTTAAAATGGTATCATAAAAATTCTTCAAGGGCTGTGGTACCGACCCTTCTTAGGTCCTTTAACACCTACCACGACTATGAAATGGTCGTATCGGTGGTAATTTATTTCTCATTACTACAAGTATGCTGGTAAGAGTAAGATACTCGCTTGGTTTTTCTCGTTGAGATTTGCCAGTTTTTTATGTGTTTCGATGATGGCCTCGTCGCCGTCGCTGCTTTCACGTTCTCCAGAACTAGCAACCCCTCTCCGAACAGTTAATGACGATGACTTAAGCGGTCAAAAAGTTGCCAACGGGTACGCTTAGCGTCTAATGGTCGTACAAGTGCTAGAGCTATATACGCGTTGGTTGTTATGCCGTCACCACGCCAAGAATATGGTGTATGCGATTCCGGCAGGGCCACAAGAACGAATGGTGGCTAAAATGACAACGGCTTGTCTTCGTCTCTCATCTGATAGAGAACTATTGGAGGACAAGCCACTATGTGCGGTGCCTGCCAGAGAGGGAACGGAGCGCTAAGCGGAAGAGTTCCACCAACGTTGTATTTGTCAACTCCGTCTACTCGATACACACTTCACCATAATCGTTACCATTCACTTGCATTGTTTTATTGTGGTCAGGGATGTTGGCGCTCGAAATATTTGCCCCATGGCAGAGCTTGAGTTAATAGATGGATATTTAACGGATCGTCCAGGTCATTTTCAGTTCCTGCTGCCGATCAACTTGGCCTAAAGGGTTCGAGCTGGACAATCTAGATGCCCTATGCTAGGAAGCATGTGGCCCTCTTCGCAATTGGTTCCCCAATATTCAGCGCAATTCATTCTTCTCGCCTCTGATACCTACGTTTGTGTACCGAAAAAAAAGGCCACACAACTACACCGATATCAAGTGAAAAATACGGAGACGGCCAACGTTGGCGCCGTGTGCGAAAAATTACAAAGTAGTAGCATCACCCCCAAATAAAACTGCAGAGATGTCAAGTTAAGAACAGGGATAGGCTTCGCACTTATTTTTAATGCAGATATTGGCAGTGTTCCCGGCCACGGGACGTTTCACTGGAGCGAGACCCCAGGCTTTTGAAAGTGCCGAAGCTAGGGCCATTTTAGGGGGTGGCCGATCTTTTGA
This sequence comes from Haemaphysalis longicornis, assembly GCA_013339765.2. Lineage (NCBI taxonomy): Eukaryota > Metazoa > Arthropoda > Arachnida > Ixodida > Ixodidae > Haemaphysalis > Haemaphysalis longicornis. The sequence goes on along the minus strand of CM023452.1, from coordinate 27,005,365 downwards.
GTCTTTCAGTAAATGTAGGATTTTCCCTAAAAAAGAAGTGGGCAATGTTTCCGGGTTTTCCGTTCTCTCCAAACTTTACGGAATATGAATTGTGCAATCTACCTGACTTAGTAAGTTTAGGGATGACTACTACGCAGCGGTGCGTTCGACTTTGCAAGCCTACCGCACACGGGCAAATTTAACAGGCAATGTATATGAAACTGGATAGAATGCCTTATATATACTGCCTCTTCTACGCAAACTCCTTCAACACGCTTTTTCCGGCGTATTAGCCCATTTGGGCATCGTTTGCTGCGACTCCTTAGGCCCTTGTGGGCTATTTGAGCAAGTGTTTGACTCTATTTTTATTCTAAAAAACATCCTATGTATTCTCAAAGCAGAAGAAATTTATTTTGAATTATATTGAAGGTCTCTTGGAATTGAGAAAGTGCTTGAATCAAAACGGAGGTTCTTATTGGGACTGTCTTGTAGTGTCATCTTTTTTAGGTGCAATTTATCAGCAGTCACTCAACATTCGAGAGATTCTGTCTGGCAGGAATGTCGTGAGGGTTTTCTCAGGTACACAAATTTGGTGCTAAATAATGCTAAATTTTGCCCAAACTACAATAAGAAATATTGTTATCGACAGTCCACGGGGTGTTTCTTTTTTCAATTTCGTGTATTTGGGAACTTAGCTCAGCCTGAAAAAACAAAAATGAGGCTTAAGAAAAGAAAATTATTGAAGGTGTTTCTAACCCCCGCAATTCACGTGGCTATAAGCCTGTGCTCACCTGCTTATTGTGTATTTCTATAATAAACAGGTGATTTTTATAAGGTATGTGGCAAAATTTTAGCACGCTTGAAGCGGTATTTGTTAACCGTTTATAGAATGTAGGCTCTACTGATTAAAAATATACTCCGTTTTTTCCTAGCATGTATTGCAAATAAAACATGAACGTTGCGATCAACTCACAGCCTCGTTAGCAACATTCGCTGTCTTGTCCAACGCAAGGTTAACTCAATGAGAAGTTTTACATGATGACCGCAGGCAAAAAAACTTCAAAATAAATTTTGCCTGGTTAAGGCGTTTTAAACTCTTTCCTCCAGTAAAGGCATGAATCAATCAATCAAAAGGGGCAGCTATCTTTTCGCATTAGGAGGGTGCAGTGAACGCATAAAAAATAGCAGCGTAAACCCAAGCACAAGCGACGTTCGGTACTCTGCCCAGTGTAGGCGGGAAGCCGTAGGGAACTTGTGTACAATAACCGCCTCCATTACATCATTGTCTGGGAGCGCGCGCAATTGATCTTTCCCTCAATCCCCACCAGCAGAATACCCATGTTGGCTCCTCGGGCAATGTTGGCACCTGGGTGAGTTTGGGTTCCTAATGTTTATAGAAAACTATACTAACCAATAAAAGAGAACTAGAAAGACCGTGAAACCCACAGGTAGTGCGTCTCGCTTGCGTATCATGTGACACACAGCGCCTGTGTGTCATCTCCTTATGTCCTACTTGTGTGTTTGTCATTTGTACTGTGAATTTAACCATATCTTGGACTCTACGCAAAAAGTGCACCGTTAACGCACGCTAATTATACCCCAAGACAAGATAGGCGCCGCCCGGCGCTGTCACCACTCCAGGGCGTGAACTCGTAGTGAAGTCTAAAATGACCGGTGCCTCTCTGTATTATTTTATGACTGCTCGCGCACTTCTTGACGGGCCTTCTTATCCACCACTGTCTGGCCCTTTTTCCTTGGAACTAACAAAAGCACAACCAAACTCCACGTGTCCTTCCCACAACTACACGATCAGCTAGCTGATGTTTGCTGACGTTGACAATCAAATCACTGAATGGGATATTTTGGGTTCGCACCTGTAGATTTTGCTCTACAATCTACAACGAGCGCTTCTTAGTCTTCAATCATCAGTATATACTGCTGCAAGCTAGGGTTACAGATACCTTTTTGGTTCCAGAGCCTGGCCGCGCGTAAACATTTTACTTGGTGTTTCTGCTTGGGCTTCACTTTCCTACTAGTGTAGATGCCACCCAAAGCTATGTCTTTTGACAGTCTTGGCTGCAATGTTATTTTGTTGAAAGTGTTATTTATTACCATGGTTCTAGAACCATCGTTCCGTTTAACATGGGAGCAAATGAATCCTGCGGAGTTTCATTCGCTGGTGGTCAGTCGTGTGTCGTTTCGCTGACTGTTTTGCGACGCGGCTTTTGCTAAATTGTCACAGAACAAAACTGTTCCATAATAACTCAACGGTTTATTATAGAAACTACAATAATAAACTGCACATTAGCTGTGTGCCGTGTTCTTTGTCTTTCTGGCGGTCGTATGCGTTCAGGCTTACTCTCATAAGAATAAACACTATATGCTAAAAATATCGCGGCATTTGCTGCTACGTGACAAATGGATGTAGTACACACAGCATGCACCTACGGCATCGCAAATCGCCAAGCAACTCCAAATCGTGATACCCACCGGCAGGAAGCTCTCGGACCTGAGTTGGGATTGCTAGGAGACAATATGAAACTGGGTACGTCGAAAGCGGCATCACGTACAACGCAGCCGCATGATTGACACTTCGAGACCTGTTGTACTTCTTTAGCAACTCCGATGTCCACTATCATTCAGTTGATCATCCTTGAACGACCACAAAGAACACCTGCATTGACTAAATATGATATGCGTGGCTAACTCCTGAAGCAGAGATCCGCGGAACAGGATAACCGAATAAACGAAATGCGAACGCAAATACTAACTTCATTGCGGCAGCTCCTAACGAGCTGGAAAGGGATAGTGTTTTGTTTTTTTGTAGCAGAGAGACTGAGTTAACGCAGTGATTTGCAGCAATATTTTATGTACTTTGGGATTAGTAAAAACGACAACAATTCTGTTTCTAACGAGCGTTCCTTTGTTTGGAAGGACTGGCTTTATTGCTATGGCTCTATCACCAACTTCTGCTGTATATCGCACTGAGAAATGACACTTGCAATATAAAAAATAATTCCAAACCATGCCGACTGATACTGTTTTGACGACAGATACTAGTAAATATTATGGTAAAAGAGAAAGAAATGAAGTTACAGGCCTGGGAGGAAATTTCAAACGGTTTCGTGAGTAATAATTTATCTGGGTTGGACCATAACTCGAGGAACATTTACATTTTCATTTACGTGTTTCAATTATACTGTTATACTGGCTGCTAAATAAAGATTATAGTAAGGACCTGTTGGTTAGTTCTTGTTAGATCCCTTTAATGCGTGTGCATAAAATGCAGAATAAAATTTTAACATCAAGCTTCTCGTCTGTGATACTGGATGTTATAGCGTTTGCGCGAGGGGCAAAGCAAGGACCAGGGTTATCTCCGAAGCGAACTAACGCCGCCGCTCCCGAGTACGGTACGGGTGCAGGTGAATGTGGGGACTAGCGGGGGATGCAGTCTGATAAAACGAGCGGTGTGGCTAAGCGAACACAGCTGTATATGGCTAGTTGGTCGCTTTCACCGCCAAGGCCGTACGCCATTGCAAACATGATTCGGACACTAAGCTTGTATGTCTTATAAGACAGATATGCATTAAGAATAAATTTAGTTATCACTATTAACGTAAACACTCATATTAACAAAGCCAAATTGTTTGTATATGCGTGTGTTCATGTTTTGTACGGATTACTGGCGCCAATGCCCAAGAGCAGTAAAATTGAAGGCAGCCTACACAAACACTTAAGAATTGAAGGTTGTGAACCTGTACTCAACCTTCACGACAATCAAACGGTTTTAGTACAATATTGCGGCCGATTCGCATCTCCTTGGCTGCCGCAACCACCTTTACTTATCAGTGTTGCTATAAATGTGAGATTCCTTCATTTGTGTTTTTTGAAGTGATCGTTATTGTGCATTACCTTGGAGGCAGGTACGCTATGCCGTGTCTTCATCGTTCGAAGTAAGTGTTGCCTCGACATAGGGGAACGCTGTAGTCTTAATGATTCCGAGGTAGTCGGGCAGCCATTACCACTAACGCCGGAGTATTTTGGAGGGCAATCTTGGCCAGTCTCCGGACGTCGGAATGCTGGGTTTGCCAAGTGTGCGCCAGGGAGGCTGGGCAGTCGACGTGAGGCACGCACACATGAGCGCTCGGCACTTTCTTGGATTTTCTTTACTGTTAGGCAGTCGCCGCGAGGCCAGTGCTCGCGTGCGCGTGCTGGACAGTTTCTTCGAAAATTACAGTCGACGGAAAAAAAATAATTTCAGAAACACCGTCGCTGTTGAAACTTATGCCTCTCACAAAACTTGTGTGACATATTTGTGGTTTGTTAAAAGGCATCCGGGATGTTTCCCTTTCGCAAGGCAAAATGGCAAGTTGTACAATTAAATCTACCAAAAAAATGTTGGTAAAGCGGGAAATTCCTCTTCGATAAATACAACGTAAAGCATAATTGACTACGTGTGCACACTACATTTTTCCATCGATATCACGGCTATGTTCACCAAATATGTATGCTACGCAGTTTTTCTTTTTAATTTCAGAGATTACTATTTTTATGTTCACAAGAAAATCGAAAATATTTTTGATTTTTTTTATTTTGACCGCGGTTTGTTTTAAACATTTAGTTAACAACTGAGGACAGTAAATGTTTTTTTGTTACGCATAAACCATCCATAAAAAATTGTAATTTAATGTCTTCAAATTAAAAATAATAACAACAAAGTTATATATACAATAAACAAAAAGTTTTAACTGTATGTCAAAGAAATATAATTGCTAATATTTGCGTTGCGCATAACACACAAAGCATTCCACAGAAAGTCTTAGTACATGGTTGTTTCAATTTCGATTTCTCCTCACGCGCTGCATGGGACTATTTGCAGAACACTTGAGTAGCGCCCGTCATCCACCTCCTAGGGTGGAGTCGTAGGTGGCCGCGCTTCCCAAATCTGCAACGGAGGACCAGCGAGAGCTACTGGTTCGGGCGCACACAATACCCGTCGCATCACGGGTATTGTGTGGACTGACCTGGACTGACGGCGTCTTGCGCTCTGGAAGACAGACATCGTTTCACCCAAAGTTTTCACCACACCTACCACCGACTTGAATACGTCATCCGAACACTGTGGGTGGGTTTGCTCAACAAAAGCCTTGTGTTTTTCAACTAAAAGTGTACCTAATGTGCTAGCGAGAAAACATTTACGCATGACCAACTATTGAACTTGCTCGGATTGCAAGACGCCAAAATGTCATCCATTTCTGAATTTAATTTATGCGTTTAACGTACCGTAGCTGCACCTAGGTTGTGAGGCGCACCGCGGCTGAGGGGTTTCGGTTAGTTTTCACCACTTGGGCATTCCTAGCCTACGTCAAAATTTTCTAACACTGGCCTTTTTGCTTTGAGCCTTAATGAGTAGTAATGTCATCGTCGCAGAGACCAAACGCGCGTACTTTGGCTTAGCAGTAGATACCTTAACCTTTTCCGCAACGCGAGGGTTTGGAGTGTGCTGGCAAACCTTTCACGCTTTGCGGCCTTCCTTATGTGTGTCTATCCAACGTGTGTAAGCTATCCAAACACATTGAATACGTTTCCGGAAAATCGCTGTGTTTTCACCTTGTGCATCACTGTTTCCCAGCAGATTTACTTAGTTGTCGATCTCACCCAACGTTCCTCATACGGTAAATTTGTATATAATTATTTACATTATATAATGTCAAAGTTTTATATAAATATAAGGTCCACTCACGGCTAGCCACAAGAACATTTAATGCTAAATTCATGCCCACCGTTCATGCTTAATAGGCTGATGTTTACTTTCACGTTATTCTGTTAACATCGACTTATGTTATACTTTCGCCATCGGGCGCCTATAGCAACCTTTAAATAAGTTGTAGACTTCAAGCTCCATCACCATTACACCTACTTTAGTTTCTACGCTCAATGAATATTTTTTGGCTATTTGGACAGCATAAACAAAATATTTTACGGCAAGTAGCGTTTATAGAAGAGACATCCAACATGTACAGCAAATATGGGATAACTCATTGTATTCTACGAGCATGCGGGCTCATGGGCTTCAGACACGCCTGGTGGTTTTGGCGTCGTTTTAGCCGACCAGTACACGCTGAGCCCAAACGAACAAGCTGAGCGGGCTAGTTGGTGAAGGGTTTTTTTTCTCCCAGCTGGATATTATTTTTGCACTTATGTATGGCTTCCGATGGGGTTGTTGGTGAACACTACGGCCCAGCCTTATACGGCGTAATTCCTGGCCAAATAAGAGGGAGAGGAAAGCCAATTTGACCCCAGTGGCCTAAACAACATCTCAGCGGCTCCTGCCAATGGTGAAATACTTGCATAGTTGCTCAATAGCTCTGTGGGGCCGCCTTACACACGGCGGGTGAGGGCGGCAAGCAGAAACATTTTTAAGTAACGCGCGCATGCAAGAGGAAATGCCTTGGCTTGAGAATGCGGGATGGTCTCGGCGATTTCGAGGTGCCACAGGTATAATGCGCTCAAAGTGGCGGGGAGTTTAGCAACATTAGGATAAATACGGAAGGCAGCAGCCATGGTGGCTTAATTTTGTCACTATAACTGAGGATTGCGGGTAGTTTCTGAATGATGGACGTAATGTTTCCACTACCAATCTGTTTACAACTGTAAAAGAGCTTTGATATCGTGTAATTCGGACAGACTATCCAGCTGAGCAGACTGAAGACTGAAAGCATACTGGGCAGAATTTTCAGCAACACTGAACAGGTGCTAAATGATTGACTGAATACATGGCTTGAGTACAGATGACAAGTCGCTGGATGGAAGCATTGCAAATCACGTGCACTACCGTTCCATAGTTTTTTATCTTTGGCCGCAAAGTGTCAAATGTTTGTCTGCACACTCCAAACATACCATCGCGTTGCGGAAAATGTTAAGGCCTTGTACTGCTAAGGCCCATGTGCGCGGGTTTGTTCCCTGCTACGGTAACTGTCCCACTGATTAAGCCTAAAACCGAAAAGGCCAGTGTAACAAAATTTTGATGTACATTGGGAAGGCCCTAGGAGGTGAAAATTAACAGGAAGCCCTCGCACATCACAGCCGAGGTGTAGCTTTGTTACGTTAAACGCCTAAATTATATTCACAAACCGAAATCATATTCCAATCCGAGCAAGTTCAATATTTGGTCCTTGCCTAAATTTTTCTCGCTAGCTAAGCACACCCACTCGTTGCGAACCACAAAACTTTTGTTGAGCAGACCCACCCGCATTGTTCGGACGACGTATTCAACTCAGTGGTAGGTGTGGATAAAACTTGAAGTTAAATGATATCTTTGTTCTAGAGCGCAAGACGTCCTGTGAGCTAGCTGGTCGCATGGCGCTTCCCTTTTCCCCTATTTATATTTTATTTGATCGAAGACTGCGTTAAAAGTGCGTCAGTATGATTCTAACGACTACATTAGAAGTGCCTAAGTGTCCCTTCTTGAATTCGTGAAAGCAATTCAAATTCCCAAATTAAGCCCCCTTATAGGTCGTGTATGGTCGTGCAATGAATCAATCTCCTTGGAATGCGTATGATTCGGTAATATGCGTACGGTAATACTGACGGTAGCGAGAGCATATTTATTTTTTGTGACGTATATGCGTGTTGAGCAGTGATTGAATAAAATATATAGTGCCAAGCTATATCACTGTTTCAGCTTCGTGAAAATTTTTTTATGCAACGCCAAACGCCTCTTGACAACAAAAAATTCAACAAAGCTTGACCGTTACCTCTAACGAAAATATTTTGTGATTCTAAGGAAGAGAGGTGTCTTCCCCAGATTTGGCGTAAAACGTTTCAGCCGCGCCAGGGACGTAAATTTGTACACTGAAATAATTCTGGCCTGTGCACTTTCAGCATGCCCCAGAAACCTTTGACAAAGACTGCACATATGTGTGTCGATGCCACGGACGTCATACGTAATCTATGAACTCTTTTAGTGCAGTACTTCGCAGTGGCTTGCATCATGGGAGCGAGGTGGTGGTGTTACTGACTCCCTACTTCTTCCTCCCTCCCTTTCCTCAGCCTATATTGACACTTCCCTCCCGTCAAACATATTTGAGGCGCCGGTGTTCGCATGACAGCGTGAAGCAGGCCATGCGAAAAGTTGAACTGCAATTTTCTTTACACAAAAACCGTAAGAAATATCTAAGAAATAAAAGTTCCTTCAGCCATTTGGAGGAAAGAATACTGTACGCGAGAAACCACATATTCTGTGTCAACGTATGCGAATTTATGCCGAAACTGGGCAGATTGTAATTTTTTCCAACTGTAATTTTTGTCCCAATTTCATATAATAGGCGCAATGTGCTGCGGAACGATAGCATAAATATTTTATTTATTTCGTCAGCATTTTCTGCCTAGTCCTAAAACTGTGTAGAAATATGTATGCCCAACTGCCAAGTTCATACACCCATTCGTTGTACAAAAAGAAAAGTCACTTGTAAAAGGGAATTAAAATAAAACAAACTTAGAAAGAATAAACAGGAACTTGCATTGTCTAAACGTCGACCTTCAGCCTTCGCAATGCTTTTCGCACGTCCAACGCAACGAATTTAGTATATTGCAGCTGGTTTAAAATAACTGAAATGTTTTGTGAGTAAATAAAGCCACCTAGGTTCCCAGCTAAAACAAGATACGCTCAAAACGGTTAACAACACGCCCTCACCAAGTTTTCTGTCATCATTCGCAACAATACAAGGAACCGAACACACGGACTTACACTTGGCATTCTGACGCCGCTGGGGAGGCGCCCTGTCGAAATTAATAACAGGGTATGGTTGTTGTTAACGAGCACTGAAGAAGTTTATTTACTACTCATGTAGAAGATACAGCTAACATAGCCGCTGTGCGTTTATAAGCTATCCACTGCAGCCACTACGCGCACTTCGCCCATCCAAAATCCGGGCCCCTCCTGTAACCTCCTTTACTTCACGGCACACTCCACCACTACACTAAGAAAACAAAAGATAGAACAGCTAGCCAAGATTCTTGGAGTTGGCATAGTTCACCTAGCATCGGCAGAGGCAAACAACAATGCATGTCAGACCTGCACGTGCCTCGGGCAACTTCTAGCATGCTTCGCCGACTCTCACACAACAAACAGCGCAACGCAAGAAAACTGGGCCCACGGTGCACCAATCGGCTCGATGAGCCTAACAATTTCAAAAATTTTTTCGAGCTAGTAGTGCGGGCAATTTTAAAAAAATTTTCCCGCTGGATTGCGAAAGGGACAGTAGGAAAGGAGCAGCGCGCGACGTACCAGCCACAACCGGAATGTGGATGAAAAGGAAGCTAAGTACACAACCGCATGGGCCACGCGTTGGATCGGTGGCGCGCCATTGCTCCGGCTGTCCCAATCACTGCAGAGGGCGTAAATTGAAAATGGGCCTGACAGCGTATTTCGCAGACCATAGAATAATTTGGAGGCTGTCGAGTTTCCAAGGCTGTTAACTTCAAAGCTGTCAAGACGACTACACGAGGATTAGAAGAGTCGTTACAGTGAAATCCATGGTTCGTGTTCTTCCTCATGAGGCTGACGTTTACTCTCGCGTGAGAGTACAATGCCGGGTTTCATTGACTGCGTTATAAACTTTCGCCATTGGTAGCCTATGACAACCTTGCAATTAGATTTCCACTTCAAGCTCCATCACTCGTATGCCTACATCTGTTTCTACGCTAAATGAATATCTTTTGGCTGTTTCGACACAATAAAAATTACTTTGGGGCAAGTGGCGTTTATAAAGAAGCAGCAGCCTCTACAGCGAATGTGTAGAACTCGTATTCTGCGAGCAGGCGAGCTCACGGAGGTAAGATACGCAGGGGTGTTTTGGCGTAGCTTTAGCAGCAAAGTACACGCTGAGCCGAAACCACTAGACTGACGGGGTTGGTGGTTATAGCGCTTTCTCACAGAGCTCGATATTATTTTTGCGCCAACGTGGGGCTTTAGCTGGCGCTCTTGGTGAATAGTACGTCGACGCCATACACTGTGTGCATTCTGGGCTATAGGCTCCGGGAAGTCAAGTTTGCCTGTCAGGCGAAGCGCCAGCCGCGGAAGACCCGCGCAATTCTGGGTCGGTCCCGGCGCGCCGACCGGCTTCACCACGTGTGAACGCACCTTCGCAAAAAACATGTGTCATAACGTGATTTGTGTCCATATCAAGTAAATACTGCAACGAAGTAATGCAGAAATGTTGTAGTTGGGGGAAGCCTCCAAATGAACCGGGCGCTGATAGAATGCTGCCGCTTTGCTGCCAAGCTGTAGGTTGACACAATTAGGAAGCCTATGTTCAAGGCTTTGCATTCTGCCGCAGATTCTTCTTCTCCTTTTTTTCCTCTGCAGATGCGAAGCCACGCTTACTGCATCTTGAAACACTCACACTCAGCAAGCGGATTACATGGGGCTGTGATGTACGAACAGCTTGTTGCAAGCTGGTTAGCAGACCGAAAATACACAGAGGTTCGCGTTAATTTTTTTTACAACGAGGGCATCAAAACCCATAACAGCCTAGTTTATTCCCCAGCAATTCTAGTCCTCGTCATCTAATATTTCGTGCGCTTATATCGCCGCAATAAATGCATATCCACATACGGGGCCTACGCTTACGGCTTTGGTGTTCCGAAATGTTTCTTCGGCGATTGGATAGCGTTAAATCATCGTCTCTTCTTGCAAAACAAACTAATAAATGTTGTATAATAAGCATAAAAGCTAACAAATATACAAACAAGAGGTCCAACAATAAAAGTTGGAAATGTATGAACGCACGACGAAATATTCACGGAGGAGGAGGAGCAGGAGGAAAAACTTATCCCATACATTAGGGATTGCGGTTACTTCGGACAAGTGAGGAGTGTCCTCAGCGAACTGAAGTTTTTTTCCGTGCTTTTTCGGCAGAGCTGTTGACAGTAATACCAGCGCTACTATTTCTTTTTAACAGAGGTCTCACGCCGTACCCGTTTAAAAAAGTGCACCGGATATGAATGTGTTTCAATAAATATTGCAATACTCTGCTCCCCCTTCATCCGTATCCTACTCTCACAATAGAGTTTCTTTTATGGGGATTCTCGTGAAGCCTGTTTTTCAGGGCGTGGTTTTATACAGATTGCGCTTTGGGCTACACCTGGAGGCCTAGAAAGTTTCTTGGCGGAAGGTGCAACATAAACCGAAAGCTACCCATTTTCTCCTACCCGTAAGGCTGGAAGGGGAATATTATCTGTCTTGCATTGCTCCAGCATAACCGAGTTACGATACATAAAAAGCAGATGCGACCGTTGAGCCTGATAAACCTTGTCATATTTTGCTGATGTTATATTCTAAATCATAAATTCAAAATCGGCATGTATATTCCATCCATGCCTCGAGACTTCGTATTCCATCGGAAGTTCCACTTATTATCTTCGGCGTTTCAGCTAACGACAAGGTGAATTTCATAATTTCTACGTAGGGAGCATTACATTCTGATAAGACAATGTGGTCCATTTTTTAGTTCTGCCGTCCCCATCGTACTCACATGGAGGAATATCCCTCGCGGAAACATCGCACAACGTGATGTATTTGCAAGCAAAACCTCCTCTTTTGTGGAGTTTATAAATTACGTTTTCTTTTGAAGTACAACATGCAAATCTCGAGAAAGTTGTGCCTGAGGCAGGCAGGCTGTACAAGCGTTTCTCTTCTGGGCATCACGCCATACTGCCTTTATTTGCCTTCCCACTGGTGCGTTCAACCAATTAAATCCTTCTTTATTCACATAGTCGATATAAAGGTGTATGGTCATCGAGGAATCCGAGTCTTTACAGGCAGCGCGTATTGAAACAGTTCATTCCTTGTAGTAGCTGATATCATGTGGTTGTAGCCGCTGCACTATATATCGGTCGCAGACTCACTCAGTTAACGCACTCCTGTCGCAAGTCACACATCCGGAACATGGTCGCGCTTCTGTCTCAGTGATGACTCGTTATTGTCCTGTGTAGTTACTTACACTTTTGGTGGTAGCCCACCAGTATCTGGATTCACTTCTTCCGTATTCAGAAAATCCTCCTGGATACAGTCTGCACGTACATACTTGTATCCGCAGGGCGGGTCTCACGCATTTCCGCGCGTAGGCTTCACCGGTAATGCTTGTGGCAGCCGGTTTCGTCGTCCACCAATTTTCTCTTCGGGCCACGCATGTGGTGGACGTGGATGGCGATGATTTCAATTGATTCTGGCTATCCTTCGGTGGCTGGTGAGGTGTATCCCAGTATTACGGCGTCTTCGTTTCTGACCGAGGGATGCACCGCTCTGTCTGGGGTGTCGTCTAAGCCGAGTGGTCATAAATTGAGGCACATGTCATGGTTGGGGCTGGTGATGCAAGTATGCTTGATGGTTCTTGTGGTTCATGAGCGATTACCGAAATGCCCATCGATGTCGTCGAAGCTCGTTGCTTCCTGCAGGTTTGGGTTCACTCCTCAGGCTCGTTACTCTTGCTTTTAGGACTCGATTAATAATGTGGTAGGTGTTGCCTTCCGTCCCCCTTTTGGGACATGTCGGTTGCTGAGGGGCGAAGGCTTCTCGTCCATAAAGTCTTTTTCCAGGGTAACAAATATTGCCGTATGCTTCTCTCACCGAATCTAGAGCGTGGTCGTGTTGGCCATCGACACTGGTTCCGCATGCAAGGGCATCCATCTTCTCGCTGATTGCAGCAAGCCGGTCGGCACTGTGCTGGAGCCTTGCTATCGAAACTGCGGCCTCCACGTCTTTGTTGTGCTCCAGAGTAGGCGTTATCTCGGATATAAGCTTCCGATTGAATTCGAGAAGGCTTTTCTGGGCAATCCGGAGCCGGTTCCGCTTGTCTCGACGCCTCCTCCACGCTTCGGGGTGAGCATGGCGGTCGAAGAATTAATTCCGCTGCATGGCCCACCTCGTCGTGTTGCTTCACGTCCCGGATTTTGGCACCATGTGGAAGAACGTCCCAAGGAGGCAAGGGAGGTGACCGTCGTCTAGGAAAAGGCAATATATTTACAATATTTACAGAGAACCGTCTTCAACGCGCAAATCTTGTCACAGCGCCTGGTCGTCTTCGTCTTCCCTCGTCTGAGTGCCTGCTGAGCTGGGTGCGAGCTTCTTCGTCTTGCATGAAAGTTCCAACAAATGGTATCTTACTACCGGGAGCAATCAACCAGGCGTTTTATTTTCTTCTTCACCTGCCACCTCATCTCCCATGTCTCAGCGAATTCACGATGACCTCCCCTTCCCTAGGTTTGGCTCTTTCCCCGCTCGCCTTTTCCTGACCGCAAACTATTGCACAGCCAGACCAACAACAGTTAAGGTAAAAACAAACCTCATTTCCTGACTGAGCTGTCCGCACCATTCGTGATGAACGTCCAGTAGACACCGTAAGAAATTAGTTATTACGATAATTTCCACTATCTTGTACCAAAATAAATGGAGCAACACGTTCTGTAAGCAGGGCCTTCTAGTTCTCTAGCGACCAATGCCATTAATGTAGCCATAGGCGTGAACATTGTGGGCGCCAAAGGTCCACTTGCACACCGACTCCAAGCCCCACCAGAAAAGCATCCTACTTCCACCCTTTCTCTTCCCTGCCTTCGCAAAAAAAAACAGGTTCTCCCCCTTACGAAAAAAATCCTGCCGACGACCATACTCAACGACCTTAGCTGAACATTCTAAACGCAAAGAAAGGGTTTTCATTGCTAATCTTATTTGCGCGCTCCTTAAGACACCCACAAGACGTCTCTTACGAGGTGATTATGACACTTGTTGCGTAAGGCGCTAGAATACACTATCAGAGGTGTTTGCTATTATAAGCTAAAAAAGACGTTTGCAGGACAATGATAACATACAACTGGACGATATTGCGGTATTGAAAACGTCTTCAACACCTTATAAAACGTCATTTTTAGCTCTCTTGCGATCGACGTCATGTGGGCACTTCTATTAGTGATATCATTCAGCTCGCTACACAAAGGTACGGTATACATGTCATAATAGACGTTTGTAGGTGTCTTAAGAAGATTACAACATCAGTCAGCTAGGAAAACGCCTTGAACAGGTTGAGGTGTGTATGTCTTATAGCCTTCTTAGCAAAGATGGCTTATCGACATCTCACAAAGCTCAAGACGTCGGATATCTTGCACAGGTGTCCTGTAGCTATATCTCATAAGACGTGTTCAATACTCGCTCTAGATAGACGTCCTAAAGGTAACTCTCATAGAGCAAGAAGTTAAGACCTTGCAAGGCCATGTTGGACATCATTAAGAAATATTGCGTTGAGAGGGATAATTGGGGTGATATATTTATCGCCAATCTTCGAGCTGAGAACGATGGTACCTCAGGGTGTACCCTTGCAGTCGTGGTTGTCAGCATATTCTTTTGCTGCTACGCCATCGTGCCCCACCTTGCGGGTGCCTGGCATCAGCAGAGCGAGATCGTGGCGAGCGTAAGATGTGGGCGCGCTATGCCCTCATCAAGAAAGTGGAAGGACGAGAGTTCTTTCACTCTTGCTTCAGATTACCGCCGTCGAGATGCAGGTATTCTGATTGTATTTTTCTAGATTTGCCTTTAAAATAACTTTTTTATCTCTTCGCAGGAAGCGTATTGTGAAACCAACATATATGGATTCATTCACTCTGAGTGATTGGATTGATTGATTGAGGCCGAGTACCATACGTTGCCCGAAATATTTTAATTTTCAACCCCCTGCCGAGGGAAATGGGACAAATAAGTTCGTGCCAGATTGATCGAGCAAGATGCACCAAGTCCGATCCAGCCCGCGTGAGAATGTATCGTCCGTGATGTAGCACAAACGGCAGCAGCCCTCGCAAGCATATCCAACAAAAATCGGTGAGTCGTAGCAAAATATCATAACAGAATTATAAAAACGCGCATTTAGGCAGCATTTCCCCACAATGTATAGGTGCTGTGCAAGACACGATATAATGTTTATTAATCACGTATTTATTTGCCTTACTTATATGTATCTATCCAGCATGGTTGAGTTAACAAAACATAGTTGCTATGCTTCCGAAAAAGTACTGTGGGCTCAAGAGCGCATCACTCTTTCGCAGCAATTGAAGTAATGACATGTTTCATCAGCCGTGTTTTCCTTATACGGTCAAATGTTCATACTTCTGAGTCTAATGTACAATGCCTTTTGTTTATATTATTATACTAGCAAAGCCTTGCCGCATGAACATTCCTTACAGCAATTCCCATGTTCCGCGTCCATCCTAGGCTAAAGTTGCCTCTCGCTTAGAGCACAATGTCCTGGCTGCATCGCTCTGCATTTAAAAGTTTCCCTATTGGCCACCTATGACCACCCTTAAATAAATTATCTACTTCAAGTCCATCATCGGTTATGCCTATATCAGTTTCTATTCTGAATGGATATCTTCCAACTACTTCGCCACCATAAACAAATAATTTAGGTAACGTGGTGTTTATAGAAGAGACAAGCAGCCTCTACATGAAAGTGTTTGTAGAATTAATTTAAAATCTACAAGCCTATGCGTTCATGGCCTTGCCGCTTGATATGGCCAGTGTGTTCTAGCGTCGTCTAAGAAGGCCGCAGAAGCCGAATCAAAACCGCGGGTTGGTGGCTATAGGGATTTTCACATGCTTGATATTATTTTCCCGCCAAACGTAAGGCATTATAACTGGTGCACTTGGTGAACAATATGGCAAGAGCCGTAGACGCTGTGAATTCCTGGTTAAATAAGAGGGAAATGCAAACCGATTTGACCCCCACGGGCCTCAATGACATTTGAGGCGACTGTTACCAAAGGTGAAATACTTGCATAGTTGCTCAATATCTCTTTGCTGGCTGTTTTACACCCTGCGTGCGAGGGCGCTAAGCAGCATTACGTCGAAGTAACGTGCGCATGCAGCCCACATGCCTTTGGATTTAGAGTGCGGGATGGCCCTCGGCGTTTTCGAGGTACCACAGGTAAGATGTGCTCGAAGTGGCGGTGCAGGTTGGCCACATTAGGTCAAATTGGGAAGGCGGCAGTCACCATGGGCCTTTCTTTCTACAATGTATGGGATTGGGGTGTAGTTTGTAAAGGATAGACGTCATGTTTCCACTACCAACCTGTTTAAAAAACTATAAAAGAGCCGGTGTCGTATGGTGATTCGGCCAATCTATCCAGCGGAGCAGATGGGATGCCTAAAGGCAAATAAGGCTGAATTTTTCTGCGTCACCCAAAAGGTGGAAAATTATCGTTTGAATACATGGCATGAACTCCTGTGCACAAATGGGCGGAATGGAAGCAGTGCAAAATCACGCGCACTGCCGTTCTGTAGTTCCTTTTTTTTTGGCCACAGAGCGTAAAATATTTTTCTGCACACTCCACGCAAATCCTCTAGTTAAGGGAACTGTTAGGGCCTTGTGCTGCTAATCCCAAATACGTGGGAGTGGTCCTTGCCACGGTGCATGTCTTACTGAAGATGGGTAAAAGCAAAAACGGCGGTGTTACGAAATTTGGCCTACGTTGGGAATGCCTAGGAGGTGAAAAATAAACTTGAAGGGGAAACCGTCAAACACGGTGCACCTCACAGCCAAAGTGTACCTTTGATACGTTGAACACCTAACTTAGAATCGCTCTCCCATATAATACTTGCGTGTTCCAATCCGACAAAGTTCAATAGTTGTGTAGGCTGCAAATGTTTGGTCGCCAGTGCGTAGGCACAATATTTAGCCAAACACAAAGTTTTTTGTGAGAAGTCCCGCAGACGGTGTTCGGACGATTGTATTCAAGTCGGTAATAGGGGGGTGAAAACTGATTTATTTCGAGTGAAAACTATGTCTGTATTCGAAAGCGCAAGAAGTTCGAGTCCATGCTCCAGTGTTGTCTGGCGGCAGGGGGTCTTATGGTCCCGCCGTTGGCAACGTGGACAAACGCCGCCTTCCTACGGCCTGGACCATACGAGCGGATGAGTGCGGGTACTACCGTTGTTCTCTAAATTAGTGCCGCGGAGCGTGAGATACTCCCACAGCACCGAACTGTAACATTAATCCACCCATGGTCCGGAGCGAATGCTGTATGTTCTGTCTAAAACGCAGTTACTTGCAATGTCATTTATGTATTAGACAACTAAAAAAAAAGTGTAAACGTTTTAAAATAGTTGTACTTAAATAATTATAATTGTATGTTTAGGAAA
Organism: Haemaphysalis longicornis; assembly: GCA_013339765.2. Lineage (NCBI taxonomy): Eukaryota > Metazoa > Arthropoda > Arachnida > Ixodida > Ixodidae > Haemaphysalis > Haemaphysalis longicornis. The sequence goes on along the minus strand of CM023452.1, from coordinate 26,988,201 downwards.
TGTTTTTGCAATTTCCGGCTTAATGCGCAAAGTAAAACATAAAAAATTATAATTCTGAGTGGCACAATAACGATTATTGTTATTTTTTAATTAAAAAAATATTTACTTGATTCTCGGTTTTTCTATACATTAAGTAGCGATAATTTATTAAGAAAGAAATCATCCTATTGTGTAATTGTTAGTGTAGGCTTAAACGCAGAAATTCCCCAAAATATTGTTGCTTGAATGCGTAGGCTTTGGGGGAACATTTCACGTTATGTAACATGGAATTTTCCTGTTTATGAAGATTTTTTAGAGTATCCGTGGTTTGGTTGGCCTCAATCAATTTTGGTTGCTTACTTTAGAAAAAAGTACCCGCCATTTTGCCAGGCGAATGGGGATCATCAGCGGAGCTGTTTAGCACACGACAAACGTGTCATACAAATTTGGTGAAAGGCGCAAATAAGTTGCAAGAGCGAAGATGCCTAGAAAGTAATTTTTCCCCTCCGCAGGTTATATACGAAGAAATGCGGCGCGCGCACACGTTGGCGCTAGCCTCGTGGCGACTTCCTGGCAGTAAAAAGAAGCCAAGTAATTCCACAGAGCTCATGTGTGCGCGGTTGGCGAAGAACGTCCAGGGTCCACTGCGCAACGCTCGGCATGCCCAGCGTACCAATTCCAGAGACTGGTCAAGATTGTCCTACTAAATAACTTCTGCGTTCGTCATAAACATGGTACCCACTTGCTCGGAACCAGAAGACTCCAACGTTCGCCGTAGTAGTGACAACAACTGCTGGAAACGAAATAGACAGGTTATGGTGTACGCGCCTGCAAGATGATGTCCAAATATGATCATTTAAAAAAAAAAACGTAAGAGATTATTCCAACACTTGTAGCACCACTGGTGAAGTAAAGGTCGTTTCGGCAGCCAAGGAGATGCAAAGCGGCTGCAATCGTTGACTAAATTCTTTTGGGGGGCAGGTAAGGTTGTTTACAGCTTCGCTACTTTCAAGTCTTATGAGTTATGGTAAGCTTCCTTGAACTTTACTGCTGTTGTGAGTTCACGACGATAATCCATAAAAAACATAGACACACGCACACAACCACTTTGGCTGTATTTTTATTTAATATAACTGCTTACGTCAACGTTGCTAACCAAATGCGTTTTAAATGCCTACTTAAGTGATAAGCATACACGCTTGGTGCCCGTGTCTCATTTGTAATGGCGTCCTCACTTGGCGGTGAAGGCGTTATAAGAGCTCACATACAGACATGTTCGCTTTGCTACCCGGCGCGCTTGGTCACACTACTTCCGCCACTAGTTCTCACATTTACCGGGACACGTACCTTCGTCGCGAGTGGCGATATGCCTTTCGTCCTCGTAACTTCAGTCTCCGTCGCCACGCTTTACCACGCGTGCGAACGCTATAACATCCGGTATCCCGTCTTAGAAGCTTGATATTGAAAATGTTGTTTTGCACAAGCATTAGATGCAGCTAACAGAAACTGAACAACAGTTCCGAACTGCAACCTTTATTCTACATTTCAACGCTGCTTGAGCAGTTTCTATCAGCCAGTAGATGAGTATAATTAAATCTCCGATGTGAAAGTGTAGAAATTCGTCTAGTTGGGGTTGCACACAGTTATTACTCAAGAAAGAGTTTCCAATTTTGTCCCGGGCCTCCAACTTCGTTTCTTTCTATTTGACCAACATAACTACTGGTTTCTTTGTTACAACAGAATCAATAGCGGTGGTTTCGAATTTTTTATATTTGAAGTGTCCGTTCTTATTGGAATAAAAAGTAAAAGTTATTGATAGAGCCAAAGCAATAAGGCAGTTCTCCCAAACAACGAAACCATCGTTTAGAGCAGATTTAATAGCGTTTTACTACTTATAAATTACATCAGACATCGCTGCAGATTCCCTCATATCCTTCGTCAGTCTTCTAGAATTAAAAAAAACCAGCCCTTTTCAGCTCGTTACGAGGTACCGCAATAAGAAAAATAGTTTTGTTCACGTTTTTTTACTCTATTCCCATGCAGTGTAGATCTCTGCTTCAGAAGTTAAGCGCGCAGATTATCTTGGGTCAATACAGCCGTTCGTTTCGGTCGTTCTGGAAGGATCAACTGAATAATGGGGACAATCAGAAATGAATAACAAGATTTCCCGAAGCGTAATTTGCGCCGTCTGCATTGTGAATGATGCTGCTTTCGACGTACTCTTTTTTCAGAGTGTCTGGCAGTGATCCCATCTCAGGTTCAAGCGCTCCCTGTCTGTGGTTAGCACGGTTTGGATTTCCTTTGCGGCTTCCGGATGCTTTCGGTGCATGTACCGAGCGCTTAACCAATTGTCACGCCGCAGAAATAGCCGCGGTATTTTTTTATATATGGTGTTTATTTTTATGAGAGTAAGCGCTAACTTTTACGACCCCCAGAAAGACAGAAAGAACACAGCACGCCGCCAATGTGAAGTTTAATAAAGTGATTGCTACAATACGCTGGTTCCCAATCTGGCGAACTTTAATTCCGTGACCACTTACGAGAAAACCGGTGTCACAAAAGAGTCAGCGAAGGGACGTGCACGTCTGACCACCGGCGAATAAAATGCATGCGGGATTCGTTTGCGCACATTAATAACGGACCACTGTTTCCAGAACCGTCTTATTCAACAAGGCTTTTAGAAAAACAATATACCATCCCAGTCGGTCGTAAAAGATAACCCGGGACAGGATCCACAGTAGGAGCAAAGTAAGGCTTTGTTCAGACTACCGAAGTAACAGCTATATCCTGTGCCATGGACTTAAAAAACGGAGTTTCGCGTAGTTAGTTTGGCTGAGACGTGAAATGACGTCATTATTTGAAGATATTACGACAGTTGCGAAAACAGTCTGTTCTTAGCTAAAGCCCCAGATGAAATGTTGGATAATATACACTGTAAACGCAAACTAGCCGGAAATGAAGTTTTTAACAAGTAATGTATACGCAGTATACGCAGGAGTATACAAAGGACGCGACGGTTGCATGCAGCTACAAAACCGACACCGTACGTATCCTCGTATAGATACTTCAGCCAGCGCGATCACAGGCAAACAGCGCGGCCGTGTTGTTTCAATGTGTTTATTTTTGCGATAGGTGTTGTCAAACTCTGCTGCTAACAAAGAGACAGCGCCCGCCGTTGGAACAATTGCAATGTTCATCTTCTTCGCTTGCTCGCGCATATATAAACGATTTAAATGCTCGCGCCAGCGCGCCAACGCACCCAACTGCAGCGACTCAACTTGCCCTGGCGGCACGACTTGCCGCACGGACGTTAACAACCTCCGTGCTATCAACGCAGCGCGGCCGGTGACTCGGTGCGGCCGGAGCTTCAAGCCTCGCCTTGGGCCATCGTTTTTTCTTATTTGAGAAGGACTAGTAGTGCCATTTGGTGGAAAGATTTTCATGTGCCCCTGTCACACGAGTAACGGCTGCTAACAGCATTTGGATACGGCTACAGCTGTCGGTGCGTTGGTCAAACGGTTGGGTAGGGTTAACTGCGAAGTACCCGTGCCGCACACAGCACGTAGACGCACAGGCGAAGTAAAAAGCGCACACTCGTTTTATTTTACTTGTTTGTTAGTTATGGGGTATGCATTTGCATTCTTTGTAGGCCGGTTTGTAACCAATCGTTTGTCGTGCGCGGCGTCGTTTCAAAGCAACCTGAGGGTTACTTCGTGCTGGCGAAAATCAGCGCAGACAGACAGAAGCGGGAATGAAGGTAGAGAGGTCGCGGAAGAGGGTGCCCATATTTAAAAGAAAGCGTCATGGAAGACGAGAAAAGGAACGCAACCCGCCTGCGTTTCTCCGAACTTCAGGACAGAGCCGCACACGGGTACGCAAAAGATGCTATGAGCCTATCAAACGATTAAATGCATATAGTGTGGTCCACGACGGCGATGTGGTTCGAACCGGAAATGTTTTTATTCCTTTTCGGATGGTAATGCGGGGTCGGTATACAATTGTGGCCTGTCAGTCGCCAGCTAAGGCCACGTAATTAAAAACATTTTCATGCCCTTATGGAAGAGAACCGAGTTCGTCTTAGCATGACGCAAGTCTGTCGGGCATAAAATAGGATATCTTTTAGAAGGGCAATAGATCAGGATGGCTAGGTTCTGCTGTCTCACCCTTCGAAAGACGCTCCGCTCCTTCTATTCCCGCCGCCGCACGGCCGGGCTATACACCAGTGGCGTCCGCCGCTCTAGCCCGGCGTGTCCGACACTCCTGCCTTCGGGACGCCGCCCCCACGAATTCCAAGTAACGGCTGGCAGAACCTCTGGTTTCACTCTGTCTAGAGCTACGTGTGTGAATTCAAGTGGCGTCGCATGGGCAGTCGTTTTTGGTGTCGTTTAAAGCTTTGCTGTCAAACCAACTTCACAGCGTGGATTGGAGCCAATTTTTGTTATATTTGGCACACACTCTTTTATTGGTTATAACTCTATGTCATAATCAATAGTAAGACCATACACAAAAATTACTGGAATCATCTGACACTCGATTTTGACACTGAGCTTGCAGCTACAAAAAAATGTACTGCGGTTTTCGTGACGGATACTTCTATAATCACGTTAACATTAACTAAGGCAGGTGTGTGTGGCCTGCAGCGTTGGTACATTACGAAGAATAGCGTTTCCATTGCAACTGTTTTTTTTGTTGCCACGTAATCATAAGTAATTTGAACCATGAACGAGGTTTACGTTAGCTAACAAGACTGTAGTAACGGTTGCGGCTACAAATTACCTTATGTACCAATCATGCTTGTCAGCATGGTGACACAGAATATTAAGGTGTCGGAATACGGATGACTCAGTCGCCTATTTTATCACTGCTGTAAAAAAAAGAAATTCTTTTCTGACCCAGTGAAGGCCTTTCCTGTATGACGAACTGTGTTACGACAGATGACCATACTTGATGACGCAAAGCCGTAACAATTTAGCTTTGGATGTAACACCACGAGGGAAATAGGCGGAGGTATCTACAAGTATAAATGAAACAGTGTGCGCCTGTCCGCCATGAATTTATTATTTGCCGACACGATTTTCTTCTGCAGATCCTGATACATGATCGAGTTGAATGACTTCATAGATCTTAAGGCAGGATAGGCTGTGCTGTACAAGGCAAGCTGCAGTTGGAAAGCAAGGTGGTCCCTCCAGCAGAAGTGAGTATTTCCACGGCTAATTACCTGCACTTTTTCTATGAAAGTGAGCCACCATGGTAGGGGAGAGGCAGTGTAACGGTTTGCATCTTTAACTGTGTGCCCACTCACTTGATTAGGTGCAAGCTGGCATCTTAAAGCAAGAAACAGCAGTTAAAAAAATCATTCAATACCAAAGTGTTTTTGAGTCAAAAACAGAAAAACGTGCACGTGTTCTGAAAGGACCCCATACAACCTCGAAAATGATAACGCACGTTTGTCTCAAACAAGCCTGGCAGGAATTGTCAGGCCGAAATAGACATAAATCACGGTATCATTTCAGAGCGTACTTGCAGCGCTGCACTTTTTTGCATCCAAACGTGGAACGAAATCATGGAAAAATTTCTTGCAGGCACCTTCAAAGGCTCTGCATTTGCCTTCCTTTTTCTCTGCCTTGCTTAATTGGAAATTTTTGTAGTGTGTCCGGGAACGTGGTCACTTTAACCCATACTAGGGTGTCTTGATGTCACTTGTGATAACCACATGGTGCGGTCAGGTCCTGATTTATGAATGACGTAGGAAAATGTAGCTTATGCATGTGGTGGGATGTATACTGTGCTTTAGTATGCGGGTGTATTGTTTTACGACAGCCATAAGTAAATGCAGCTTGCTAAATTTTTGTTAGAATAATTTAGGTGCGGGGAGTGAGAAAAACAAGGGCCGGGGTACTGAAAGTGTGGAAGAGTGTTTAATAGATTGTACACAGACGTGAATATGCCTCGTGTGTGTGCGCATGTGCACGCGCGCGTGAGTGGTGTGTGCATGTGCACGTACATACATACGTAATGAGAATGCTCCCATCGCTTTGTTGTCATGCTGACATGTTCATAACCAGTTTTCGTGGAAAAATTGATTTATTATGGTGTTTAACACGCCGCCACATTCAGACAATCAGGCAAGCTGTAGTATAGGGCTCTGGATTTATTTTGAACAACTGGGGATCCTAAATGTGCGCTGAATTCTCGGAAGACACAGGCTTTCTCGCTTTTCGCCTTCATCAGAGAAGTGGCTGCTGCATTTTTCTTAAAAGAATTACCAATAATTTTTTAAAGAGTCAAAAAATTGTATATTTGGAGTGCCTTGTGCAAGTATATATAATGGGAATGCTCCCATTGCCTCATTGTATTGTTACATTCTTATTAACAAATGTTCTTTAGGGAACAATTGCTATAATTTTCTTCAAACGACAAATATACAGGTAGACATTTTGAGTGCCCCCTGGGAGTATGATGGATCCTTTTTATTGCAGGGCTTCAGCAAATTGAACATGGAATAAGCATCTTTTATCCAGTCGGAATAATAGTAAAGTTTAGATGAAAGCACTCGGTCGCACTCAGTTGAACTAGACATCCTTTTAAAATATCGGGATTAAAAATTGGCACACCTCAGTGTCCTTTAAGAAATATGGGTAAGCAGTTACATCAGGGTTAAAAGGTAGCATGCTAAAGGGACCTTGAAGTAATTTGTAGACATTGTGGTATTAATTGTGCTGAATGGAGTCAGGAGTTCCTAAACCGTGCTTTGACCCTGTAGTTTTATTGATGTAATTACTTAAGAAGAAAAATTCATTCAAAAGTGGTATTCCTTTTCTTCATCTTCCTTGTTGATTTTTGTCGTTTTCTGTGAAGCATAAAGTTTTTCTAGACTAGCTAAGGCTTGCTGTTAAATTTCGCTGCTAAAACCAGTTGTCTAATCCATCCATTGTTACGCCATTGGAAATTGATCATGAAGTGAAAACTGGGCCTAGATATGATTTGTGCTGTGGTGACTCTGGCTCTGTTTTGTGGGCATGTAGAAGGTGTTAAGCTGATTAAGGTCCGTGAAGTTAAAGCAACTCCACACAGCACACATGTGGTCCATATTTTGGTTAAAGACGCTTCGCTTATTTTACTTCAGTAGAACACAGGCTTGTGTGTGTGGTCAACTGGCATGATGGCAAATAAAGGTCACTATAGAGGAAGAGAAGGTTTACTATAGGGCATTAAAATCAACCAAATCCTTCTGCGTAAAGCATAGAACCAAGGTACAAGAAGCACGTTTGACACAGGTTGTGTGTATACTGGGGGCAGACCACTAAGCAAAATGTTTCTCCATTGGACTTGTGATCAGTATTTACGCTTCATTGAAGAAAAACATTGGGCTTTTGACGCCCCGCAAGTGTTGGCGTAAAACGAACTTCTCGTGCGTAGCTCGCATGCTACCTTGGAAAGCGGTATACTGCCACCCCAGTATGCACGAGTAGCACCATCCAGTGGCAGCCAAGAAAGAAATTGAGCGCGTCAGGCCATTTAAGCTCTTCCGGTGAAGCTGTACGTTTTTGCTACTTTCAACCTTATTTAAAAAAAAAGCCAGGTGTAAGAGGGGTATAATAGTGTTTTAAGTAAGGTAATGTATCAACCTATAGAAACTTGCATTTTAACTTCACTGTCATTTAAAGTTGTGCTCGAGTATATTGTGCGGTTGTGATATCTTTTTTATTGCTGCAAAAGCCAAAACGGTTAATGTACTGGGACTTGGTTTTATGAAGCCTTTGCATTCCTAATTTAAGTACTGAAATTCGCAGGGAACCTGGCCTAACAATTTCATTACTATACCGAAAAATTAAAGTTCATTTAACCATAGTGAGAGTGAGTGAAATACTTTATTAAGGACGAGAGGCCATGAGGCCCTGTGGGGAAGTGAGGATGGCGGAGGGGGAGCAGAAAGGGTGGTCGTGGAAGGGAATAGCCACTCCGGGAAAGTCTGTCAGACAGCTATACCAGCTTGTACAGACCGTTTTCAAGCGCGTACTGGGTAATTATTTCTAGAGTAGCGGGGTCTATACGGACACGACTAACGTGCTCCAGTTCAGTCGTGGCCCCGGTGGGTGCAGGATCCACAGTTAGCAGTTGACGGCGGTTACGGGCGAATATAGGACAGACCCAAATTAAGTGGAATAGATTTGGTATGGCATTACTATTGCAGTGGGGGCATCGGTGCAGTTGAGAGCCTGCCGGGCTGACCACTTATGTACAATGTGTGGTGTGTACGCTGCATTTGCATACACTTTATTGGCAAATACCTCGCCCGAACGTGAAAAGGGCTTGAGAGGCGCAAGGATGCCAACCGGAGTTTCAGCTTGCAAACTCTTACTGCTTTCTTTTAGTTCTGTTTTGAATTTTACGTGTGGGGCTTTTTTTTTTGCTTTTTCAGGCAGATGTTCTCCTGACTCCCTGCCTGCTGTACGTGAACAGGGAAGTTAGCCTCCACATCGATGGCCAGCGTGTCTTGACTGCATCATCTTACTAAGGACTGTGTACTCTGTTTGCATCGTCTGGGTTTTCAACATTTAATATCCCAAGAAGGCACACAGAGCTCTAATGTTTGTGGATCATGCTTTTTGGGTCTTGCCAGAACCAAACCATGTGTGAAGGCTTTAGAACTAATAAACTTTTACCGCATCAATATCGCTCACTAATATTTTAGTTGTTTTCAATCTTGTAATCATTGGAATGTAGTCAAAAAAAAGAATTGTGTATTGTTTCTGACTTTTTCTCTCTTTTTTACTGAACAGGGGATATTTGATGGGCCATTCTTTATGCTGATATACTACTATACTTTAATGAAGAAATATATTAACGAACTAACTTTAACTAGAACAATTATCGAAATAATGTTGGCAACTGGTGCCAAATGAAACAATAAAAATTATCCGAAAAACACAAATTTCATGGCTTTTTCTTCTCACTTTAAAGAAGCTGTCGCGATACTACCCATTCTGTTCTATATCCTTGCAATTCACCAATCGGACTCGGTCACTTTTCTTGGCGCATTTCTGTCTTGATCAAAACGCACTGGTATTTTCCGCTGCATATGTTCGTTCTTTATATTACTCATTTATCCATAGCCATCTCATTGCTGTCTGTCTCCCACGTCATTTATCTCTTGTGCCTTTATCACCTACAAAATGCTCGTTACCTTTCAACATCAAATCGTTACGCAGCTCCTCGCTCATTTCACCACGAATTTAAAAAAAATTGTTGTTGTAAACCACTGCAACCATTTTTTACACTTTGTGTACTGTGTACTGATGCGTACTGATAAGTTCTGATAAGTTACTGACGCGTTCTCGATACAGGTAGTATTATAAAATGCTTTCCCTTACAATGCGGTTGTGTTTGTGCCTATCTTTGCTTTTCTCGTATTTCCAGTTTTTTTAGTAATATTGTTTCTACAGTTTGTTCATCTAGCATTGCATTGCTTGTCTCCATTCCTATGGCGTGTTATTTAGCAATGTAACCATTTGTGCTTTCTTATAGGATGTCGGCCAAAGTTTTTATTTCGAAACCTCCTTGTGTACACCATGTACCCTGTAAACTTGTATGCGATAGTTCGATTGAAATAAACCTTAAACCGAGAAAAACCGTGTGAAATCAATACTCTCGCAGGGAACTAGAAATTCTTCCCTGTCGCCTTGAATAAACTCCTTTAGAAAGGCCTACAAACCACCCAAACTTTCGTAAAACTCCTTTCAAAAGAAATATCTGCTTCCCCTTGAACCCCCTAAACCGCTCCTAAAATAACATAAGTACTTCCCAAGGGAGCTAAAATAGACTCCTAATCAACCGCCTAAAAAATTCCATAAAATCCCTTTAAAACGCCTTGCAGGAAAGTAAAAAATACTCCATTTTGATCGCCTTAAAATTCTCCCGAGCATTTCTTAACACTCCCTAAATACCTCCTTTATATCACCTAAAAAACGCCCTGTATTGAGGAGGTAAACAAAACCTCCCCTGTTCTATGTAGTAGAAAAGTCCTACAAGGAGGACCACTAGAGGACAGGCGGAAAGAACCTCTGGGGAGTATATGGAGAAAAAAAAGTTTAGAGTGTAAGTGGGCGCGGCCATACGCTGGAACCAAATTCCGTTATCCTAGGCCACAGTTCGCGGCAGTATATAGTGATGAATGAAGACTAAGGAGCGTTCGTAATGGGTTTTAGAGCAAATTGTACTGCTGCAAAACCAAACATGTCTAATTCAGTCATTGGACCTTCAATGTCAGCCAACATCAGCCGGTTGATTGTGCGGTTGTGGGGTGAATGCGTGGGGTTGCATTGTATTCTTGTTAGTTCCAGGGAGAAAGGGGCAGACGCGGGTGGAGAGGGAGACCCGCAATGATGGGCGTTGTGCTCGTCCGAAATGATACTAGGAGGCACTCGTGGCGTCCGATTTCGCTATGAGTTCACGCCTAAAAGGGTGACTGCGGCGGGCATCGCCTCGGTGTTGTCATGGGGTGCACTTAGTGTGCGTTAACGGCGGGCTGTTTGCGTGAAGTCCAAGATATCATCAAATTCACAGCACAAACAGCAAACAAACAGTACTACACAAAAACAGGACACACAGGCGCTGCGTGTCCAGCGAGACGCAATCGAGACACACCACTCGTGGATTTCACTGTCCTTCTGGTACTTTTTTGGTTAGTATAGCTTTGTATTCAACAATAGGAAACACCAACTCACCCAGGTGCCAAAATTGTCCAAGGTATTGTCACTAGATAAGATACAGGTTACCGTCTCTGAGGCCTGCATGTGATCAACGCTGCCATTTTGTTGTTTATCGGTGTTGCCAGATTGCCGCTTCTGCGGCCCCACCGGTCACTTGGACGAAGTCATTTTTAAACAACACTGGCGAAGACGGAGCAACACGGCATCTTCGGACACATATATGTAGCTGAAATGCAGCGAAGCGTGTTATATCGATTCGCATGCGTAACCCCGCCAGTCGCGCCCATCCGTAGAGCAGGGAAGACATGCTGAGACTACCACTGTTGACCGTCAGTAAACGCATGAACAACCAAATAGCGCAGCCCACTGACCTTCGCACTCTAAGCAAGTGTTGTGTGAGGCCAACTGAGCAATGATAGGGGCGGTCACACGGAACAATAGGAAAAAGATGCGCCGGTAATCTGTGACTTTATCTAGTGACATTAAACCAAGGTATGATTGAAAGAACTTTTCAACGATGTTCAACGAGGGCAGTTCCTCGAGCCTAAGTTCTGTTACGGAAGATGCAAAATCACAAAGCGCGTCGTTTGTCAAGCGAACATAGAAGCTTAGCTGATATGAATCCAGTGTCACGTGCGTTTGCGAAGTGGAAGTATCTAATCGCGCGTTATTTCCAACGGGGGTTCGGTGGGTATTGCGGTGGTGGGGTCAAAGGGAAAGATCAAAGACGCGCGCCAGCAGAAAATGATGCAAGAAGGCGCTTGTCGGACACAATTCCCCTACACCTTCCTGCGCACACTGGTCGCGCCCCGGGGAGGCGTCTCGATTTTCTCTTACGGGGCAATTGTTTGCGCGTTCAATGCGCCTTTTTAAAGCGAAATTAAGCTGTCTTTCGACAAACCTCGTTAAAATGCCTAAACCAGGGCAAATTTATTTTGAAATTGTCTTGCCTGAAGGTATGATGCAAAATGTTTTCATGAACAAATCTTGCGTTTGAGAAAACGGCGACTGTAGTTAAAGAGTCTATGACTTTATCCAAGCGTCCATGTTTTATTTCCAGCACGCAACAGAATACATGGAGCACAACTGGGGTCACTACACGCTGCATACTGTGAACGGTTAACAAGCACCGCATGAAAAGTGCACAATCACGCTAGACGTAGGTGTGTTACCGGCGTTGAAAAGAAAACACAATCATTTCACATACCTTATAAAAATCACCTGCGAATTCTACGAAAACACTATCAGTAAGTCAGGAGAGTCCTACAGCCACGTTAAGTGCGGGTATTGAAGATATTAAGCCGTTAGCGCAAATGTTTTTTAAGCTTCTCTTTCGTTTGTTTAAGGCTGCGTTTACCTTTCAAAAAGTTGAAAAAAAAGAAACAATACACCGTAGACTGTCCAAAACAATGTATTATTATAATTGGCCAAATAGTAGTGGTATCAAGCACCAGACATCTGAAGCAGAGGCCGCCTTCCGGACATTTCTGCTATCCACAATGTCGTGAATGTTGAGTGACTGCTGGTAACTTGCACCTGAAAATATTAACCCTACAGTCCCGCCCGCATGACCACTTCGTTTTATCTAATCACTTTAGCTATTCCACGATGGCTTCAAGAGAATTAAAGATATTCTTATTTCTGGTTTAGGAATACATACTATGATTTGTTTAGAAGAGAAACAGAGTAAAACACTATCTCTAATAGCACGTAAAGGCCGATGGAGTAGCAAAACGCGATGCACAAATTTGTTAACAAGCTGGAAGTTTTTTGAATGCCCTTGCGTCGAACAAACCGCATATATATGGTATTCTGCCCAGTTTCGTGAAAATGTAAATAATATTAATGCACGGTATCTTTGAAATTTTAAAATTTTTGTCCTGGTTAGTTCGCCACTGTGTGCTAGGCTTGCGAAGTGAAAAGCACAGCTGCGGAATGGCAATCCCCAAACTTACCACATCAGCTGGATCGCCAAAATACAATCTACCCTAAAATTGCGAGCGAACGCCTAACCCGGATGGACCACTTCTCTTTCAGGGAAAATAATTAATTTACTAAAGACCTAAAAGATCGCCCACACCAGAAAATTGCGCCAGCTTCCATATCTTCAAACCCCGCAGACGTCGCTCCCTTAAATGTCCAATGGTCAGGAAACGCCGCCTATATTTTTTATAAAAAAAGAGACAAACGTGTCCAGGTTTTAACTGGATATCTCCGCACTTTTATTCGGCGGTAAGGCTACGGATTTGTAATTTTTCGCAAGTGACCTCGAACGCTCGCCATCCCCTATTTTCCATTTGAAATCTCGGTAGTTGGTTGGGCGTTGTTTCAGGAACTTTACAGCGGTTGTGTGAAGACGGGAAGATTGAATTGCACAGAATTTTAGCGAAGCAGTTTCGAAGAGGGCCACAAGGTTGCTAGCATATGGTACCAAGATTGTCAATCGCGAACCTTCTCTCCATGAGACCGACAGGAATAAACTAAAAATCGCCTGCAGATCCGTTAAATATACAACTGTATACTCAAACTCTGCCTTGGGGCAAATATTTCTAGCAGCAACATCTCTGCCGACAACAGATATAGTGCAAGTGAAGTTAACGCTAATGACAAATTGCGTATCGAGTATGCAGAGCAGACGAATACAAAGTTGGTGCAACTTTCGTACTGAATGCTCCGTTTAATCATTGGCAGGCACAGCACACCTTAGCTTAGTCCTCCAATAGTTCTGTAGCAGATGAGAGGCGAAGACAAGACATTGAAATTTTAGCCGCGATGCGTTCTCGCTGCCACGCCGCAATCGCGCACCGTTTTTTGTTAAGGTGGGTTGGGCAAATAACCGATGCGTACGTAGCTCTAGCACCGGTGGGGCCGGTGGACCCTAAGCTTACTCATGGGAACTGTTTTGAACGCCTAAGGACATCGTCATTTACTATACGGTGAGGGATTGCTAGTTCTCGAAAACGTGTACGCCGCAATGGCAATGAGGCCATGCCCCGAACCCATAAAAATTGGTAATCGCGGTGAGGAAATCAAAGCGAGTCTGTCATCCTACCGGCATACCTTTACTATTAAGAAATAAATTACTGCCCATCCTAACATTCTATATTAGTGATAAGTGCAAGAGGACCTGAGAAAGATCTGTACCAGAGACCACGAAGAAAGTTTATAACACCAGTTTATAATTACATTTTCTGGCTTTTTTCATAACGTTAGGTATGCTTTAATTTGAAAATGCCGTACTGTGTTCATCGACAATCTTTGACTTTATTCGAAGCAATTAACGCTGAATCATAAGGAAGATTAATTACACAGACTAAAATTGCGGTGCCGCGAATTCGACGCGAATATATAAAAACATTCTGCACTATTGTATGTTTATCCTGTGGGCGTATAAACACTTTAGGCTTGCACGGATTCAAGCGGAAATAAAACCGTCTTTTTTATGTAACCCTACCTGCAGCGAAATTTCTTTTGTGACATTTGTAGACATGTGCACTCATTTGTTTGCATGAAATCATAGGCCTTTTTCGTTGTTAATTTCTGAGCAGGCGATACATTTACCCTTCTACTTTACCTTTTGATGTGCAGCCTGCCGCTTCAACTAACTACCGGACTACCTTCGCTGCTGCCGAAGCAACGTATCGGGTAACCGGTACCTACACAACGGAGGTTTGTCCCCGAAAACTCAAGAGGTAAAGATCAGCCTTTTGGCATACGTCAGATGTACCAGAACGCTTTGCTTTATGCATTAAAATATTGTACAAAGCAAAAAGTCATACATGAATTGCAAGAACGGCAGTGCTCTTTGACGGGTCTCTGAACCTCTCTAAAATATAAGTCCCCTTAAGGGTCGAGAGGGAATCCGTCACCGTGATGGCACAGTTGACAGTGCACCATACGCGGTAGGCGGAGGTCGTGGGTTCGATTCCCACATCCGATCGCGGCGGATTTTTTTTCTGCCGATTTCTTTGTGGCTTTATCAACAAAATATTACAATTACATTATTCAATGCTACAAATCACCTTCAGGTAGCCGAATTGCAATGACAACCAAGGACTCCATCTTTGATGAGGGTTTACACATTACAATTACAATACATGTATCTCAATGCTACTTAGCGATCCTCCATAACAATAACAAAAATAATAACAATACTTTACTTTAAAGCAGGAGGGCTGGGGTGTGCTTGAAATGCCAAAGTACCACAACAAGGACACCACACAGCGAGAATGAATTCTTTCACCGCTGAGTACATAGGAGTGGCCTATACGAGGAAGATGCAGGGGCAGGGGGGGTAGTGATAAAATTTTATATAGAAAATAAGAAGAAATGGACTGGGATTATATAGCAGACATATCAAGAGGGGGGTTCACCTGAATTCATACAAGTCCGGGGGCTTTGAATGTAGTGGGGGAGAATAGGATACGGGAGTGAAAAGTACAGAGCAGTAAGGGAAGGATAGAAGAAAAGTGAAGTGGTTACCAAGTTGTTTGGGACCACGGCACACGAACACACATCACAGCAGAGTCAGGGAAAGTGCTGCTCCGGGAGATATTCTGTACGGGAAATTGTATTAGGCAAGAGTGGTGACGCATGGAGGCGACGAGGCGATGCGAAGTGCATGCTGTCAACGGTGTTCCTGAACCTTGTGAATTTGCTAGGCGAAGGTTGAAGCGAATAGGCATGTACTGGGGAGCAGGAGCCAACGGTCGACCACCCGACGCAGCAGAACGCAAATCACAGAATCAAAACCCAAGGCTTGTGTGTGGTAAAATCGCGAACAGTTGCAGCCGTGGGCGCAAGAACCACAAAATACGTCTTCACACCACAGACGCAACAACCACAGAACCAAACTCCAAGTTCTAGGCGGGAGTTGTTGCGGTGGTCGCGCAGTAGCCTAGTTTCCTGACCCTCTTCCCTCACCGAAGTGGGACCGCCTAGCTATCTCATGCACAGCGCCAGCACGCATTGCTATGCGTGCTGGGCGAAGAGTTGTTCGCCTTCTTTCAATAAGCTACATAGCCTAAAAATTAAGGAAAACAAAAATTGCTTGAGCCGCAGGAAAACAAAAAACTGCACCCCAAACACCACACATTGTGCGCCAACGAAGGAATTCAGTCCAAAACTGGGCTTTTTCTAAGCTTGGAAAGCTGTAATCTTGGCCAAAAATATGAAGATTTGACTACTATTTGCAGGTGAAGGTAAGCGGCGACACATGCTAGACAAACAGGCACTTCGACAGCTTTGACCGCACTTTGATGACCGACACCGCTACAGACAACGCCACACACAAAAAAAAAGAAAACCGGATACAAGGCTCAGCAATCCACTTCGGGGAAGGCGAACAAGCTCAAAAATTATTGTTGCTAGGAGTGTACATAATTTTTAAAATTTTATGCTGTGGGAGTGCGGATAGGGAGGACAGTCACTGTAATGATGATGATGATAACTTTACATTACCCAAAATGTTTTTGAAAGAGGAAAGAAAAGTGGGAGACTTCATGAATTCCTCCCCCTCATATTGCGGCCTGCAGCCACTGGGCGAGAGCGGCATCTTCGGCCAGTTGTACGACCTTGACCTGTATTTCGGGGTCGCAGCTAAGCAAACAGTTCTCCCACTGCTACGCAGTGGTGATTCGAAATCATGCTCGTATAGTTCGTGGCTGAGCATCACATACCCAAATCATGTGAGTGAGTGTGGCTCGCTCTGTGCACCACTTACATTGGTAATTGTAAAGGTCGGGATAAATGTGGCTCATTACTGCAGCATTACGGAAGGCATTAGCATGGAGTTGATGCCAGGCTACAAATTGACGTCTGTTGAGCGTGGGATCCGCTGCGGGATATTTCTGGCGCTCCATACAATAGTGCTGAGCGATGTCCCTGAGGTCAGCACACTGTCCCTAACCCCCGTTCGAAGCCAGCAGCGTCGTCAGGGCAACCCTGGGAGCTGAAACCTCGGGCCTCCTCGTTGCGCTAGCTCGTTTCCTGGGAGGAGAAGCATGGGGCCGGTGTCCAGAATATTTGCACGTTGCGCATACAGCGGCTTCCCACGAAGTGTAAATGCGTAGGGTGGTGGGGTAGAGATCCTGGAATTTCGTCATTCCGGAGAGCTGTTTTAGCGTCACTCTAATTTTAGGCCTTTGTGAGCGCAATAGCGGCCTCTTCTCCTTCCTCAGCGTAATTAGTTTAAAATGAGGCTGATTCAGAGAATTGCCTTTAGTATCTATTGCCACCATGGCGTGGAGTGCAATAGGGTGGTAATCAGCGGCGTCAACATTGCACACATCAGGGTCACCTCTGAAATGCTGGTGCGGGAGAGACGTTGAGGAATGACGGTTATCTTGGTGGTGTGCCGGGTGCATGTTTCTGGGTATGGGTAGACGTAGATGGCCGTTTGAAAGTAAGGATGTAGCAAAGTCTTGGTTCCATGTTGGCTGGCGTACGGAATGGCTATTTCTGGAATTGAAGGGCGTCCTGTGTGACTACTAGATAATCGCTGGTATTGGGCTGTGGGCTGCGCTTCTACAAGTTTCATTAGTCTATATGAATACCCTAAGCTATGTTGTGTTCGGTGGATGATAGTGATGAGAATGCCCGCGGCCTGTGTATAGGCTTGGCATATTATGCAGTTTATATTATATTGCTCAGCTTTTTGAGGGAGAGATATGGAGTGACATACGTGATACGGCTTATAAGAAAGGCTTCCACTAACCGGATGAGGTTGCGCTCCTTAAGTCAATGAGTGGCGGTGCGCAATTTCTGAATAAGACGGCTTATTTGCAGTGAACGTTCAGAGAGGGCTTTGACGGTGTCTCATGTTGGAGCCTGATTGATGAATGCTGAGTCGAAGAACACATATGCACGGGACGATGGGGATAACGAGATCTTTTATTGTGAGCTGAATGTCTGGGGTACCTTGACGATTTCGCTGGCCGGGAGGACTGTAGAAAAGGAGTTCAGACTTGTGCGGAGAACATATCAGACCGCGTTCTCCGGTGTAGCTTCCACCATGTCGACAGCTTGTTGTATGTGGTCTTCGATGTGCGCGTCGCTGCCTCCAACCGTCCATATCGTGATTTCATCAAACGATAAACTGTTGTGCACATGCGGGATTGCAGAGAGGGGATGAGGGAGTTTTATCACTGCACATTGAAGAAAAACTGTCGATAGGACTGATCCCTGGGGTTGCCACGATTACCCAAGGAGATGGTAGCCGATTCCATGCCCCCCACCACAAGTTTCCCCAATGCGGTCCGTAAGAAAGTCCTTGATGTAGTCGTGCGTTTTGGGGCCCACATGGAGGTCTATCAGATTATTAAAGAACGCAAACGCGCCGCAAATGCTCAAAAGCTTTGCCTAAGTCGAACTGCCACGATGACTAGAATGTCCCTGCTGGGCATGAATCGGGGTAAACGATGTGATGTCGTCATTAGAGGAAGACATCTCGTTCGGACAGTCATGGCCGAAAACCGAGCACAGAC
The DNA here is from genome assembly GCA_013339765.2 of Haemaphysalis longicornis. NCBI lineage: Eukaryota > Metazoa > Arthropoda > Arachnida > Ixodida > Ixodidae > Haemaphysalis > Haemaphysalis longicornis. Next base: position 26,970,026 of record CM023452.1, on the reverse strand, counting down.
AGCGGAAATAGCTGGGACGATGCCATGTAAGGATGGAAACGGCTCAAGGCCACGTACTCCATTAGTTTCCTTACAGAGGACGTGAGCGAGATGGGCCGCAAATTGTCTATGTGAAGGCTCTTTGCGGTTTTTGGTATGAGAGTAATCTTGGTTGCCTTCACTCCGCCGCGGGTGTGCCCGAGTCCCAGCAATGATTTCATGTAATCTGTGAGACTTACTAAGGCTTGACGTTGGGCTACTTGCTGTACACATTATTCACACTAAAACAGCACAGGGACGAGGACGCTCAGTGGTTAAGGCGTTGCGCTGCTGAGCACGAGGTCGCGGGTTGGATTCCCGGCCGCGGCGGCCGCTTTTCTGATGGAGGCGAAAAGCAAAAACGCCCGTGTGTACGAGATTTCGGCGCACGATAAAGATCCCCAGGTGGTCAAAATTATTCCGGAGCCCTCCACTACGGCGCGCCTCATCGCCCTGCGTTGCGTCGGCGCGTTAAACCCCACAATCACACACACACAAAATCAGGGACGAGGACGGAAGAAGTGACAAACTAGAGCGCTGACGAACAACTGAAGTCCGATTTAGTAAACGACATTAAATAAACAAAAAAAAAAACAGTGGTTGCAAGCATCCGCTCATTCAAGGATGTAAGCTTGTTGTAAGCTTCCATTGCATACTTGGAGTTGTATCTTATCCTTCAACAAGTGCATGCTTGCAGCCACTGGTTTTTCTGTGTCAATAATGTTGTGTAATAAATCGTACCTCAGTTGTTCGTCAGCGCTCTAGTTTGTCACTTCTCTTGTCCTTGTCCCTGCCCTTTTTTAAGTTTCAATAGTCTTTCAGAGCATCCAGATTTGACTCAAGCAGATTAGAAAGAATTTTGTTAGAAATTTTATCCAGCCGGGGGCGGATTTTCTGCGTAGCCCTCGTGCTCCTGCGTGCACTTGTGACATGGTGAGAGGAGTGTCTAGTGGGCTGCCGGTGTAGTTGGGTAGGGGTTGTCAGGGCTGAAGACCCACATACTGGCGCTGTAATTCCCATAAAAGGTTCTCATCGGAGTCGTCACTACTGTGCAGCAGTGCCCTTGAGATTGTTCTGCTGTTTAGTTTTGCGACCTTCTGGGTTTAATAAGCCAAGACTGAGTAGCAATGTGGGATCAATGAGGAGCGTAAGATCCAATTGTTGTGCTTATTTCCATAACATGCGTCCCCTTTTCGTGTCCTGGACATAGCCCCAGGCTGTATGAGGAGAGTTACATTCCCCAACAACAATTAGTATGCCACGCTGTGCAATATCAAACCTCTGGCGAAATAGTTTCGCAAAGAATGTGGCGGCTTGGGGCTTTTGTACAAGTCAAGAATAAATAGTCGCGGTTCTTCCCGTTATTTTGTTGGCTATCAGGACGATTCTACATTTTCTTGAGTGCGGGATGATGGATGACCTTTATGTTACCTTTTACAAGGGTGGTTACCCAATGATGAACTTTCTGGGATGGACGGTTACTAAATGCGGCATATCCCGATAATTTGGCAGGATTACCCACCTCTTGCAACGCAATTACATCTGGTTCGTTTGGTGCGATGGCATTAAGATAGTGTTGATGGAGCCCGCGTTTAGGTTTGTACCCTCGACAATTGCATTGCCAGATTTTGTAATGCCTTTTAGTTGTTCTCCGCTCCATTTTGCTTTCCGGGAGTATCCAGTGATATCTGATTGCCGAATACTGATGGCCGCTGGTACGGCTTGGTTTTATGGAGGCCAGTTTGATGGTATGCGCCCAAACACGTGGCTGTTTTCTAGGGCGAGGATCCTCGTGTTGAGATTAGCATGTTGCTGTTTGAGCGCTTCGGCAAGTGTGTATAGCATGGCTTCCAGCTTGAACAAGCGGTTATCCAACTTGTCAGCCAAGTATCCCAGAGATTGTGCTTGCTGAGTGGTAGCAACAGCTGCAGCGGCTTTGCGTTTTGCGGGCGAGGCGGCCTCTGATGTGGATGCCATTGCGATTTCCATGGGCTGAGAAAGAGCAGGTGTAGTGAGTAGTGTGGATGTTGCTGTCGTGACTATGATGGAGGCGTCAGGTGTGCTGGTGCCAATTCGAGCGTTTTTTGTTTGAGTTGTTTATTTCCTTGAGCCAATGTATCTAGCATTAGTTTTAGGTGCGTGAGTTCAGCTTTGATCGTAGTAAGCGGGTCCTGTACCGTGTGGCCCTACGGGTGCTGCTTAATTGGAGAGCGGGAGACCTGGTTTGCCCAGCTTACCTTGGCATTTTTCTTGCTTCCGTTCGCTGAAGAGGACCTCAAGGAAATTTTGTTCTTTCTCGTCGCGCGGGTCTTAGAGCTGGAACGTCGTGCGTTCGACGAGGCCACATTAGCCGAGGCCATCGGTGCACCTTCCCGGGATGGTCGACAGGGGAACAGGTCGTCCCTCACTAGCAATTCGGCGTCTCGTGGTGCCGTAGTACTGCCTGTCTTGGAAGAGTGGCGAGTCCTTCCACTAGAGTCCATGGACACGTGGCGATGGTTGGTCCTCTCGCGCTGCCCTTGTATGAAGGGGGTCTTGCCGCATTGGCTGCACTGCAGGTCCCCGGTTAAGTGGTCCTTGCCGCACAAAAAAAATTCGGTTGACAGGCATGATCTGGCGGCGGATTAGTTGTATGGCACGTTTTGCAGTACTTACTGGAGGGATGCCGGCAGATGCCCGACCGGTGTCCGACCTTGCTGCAGGCCATGCATACTTTGTGTTTCTTTTTGTGAACAAAGCAGCGATATACAGCACCTCTGATATATACGTAGAAAGGAACTCGTGGGCTGTCAAAAACTATGAGGACAGAGTTTGTCTTTCAAATGTGTTGAGCTTGAGAACTGTAGGGCTCTTGGAGTAGACCAGGCTGCGGGTAATGTCATGCGCTGTATCATAGTAGGAAATGCTGTGAATCACACCTTTGCTAGTGTTGTGCGGTGGGGCGGTGTATGCTGTTGAAGTTTGACAAAACTCTTAAAACTGAAAACTGCGAATGCGGTTGTAGAATTCAGTGCGAGCTATGGAAGGCGCACTGATCATTACGAGGTTCTGCTGAGGGAGGGAACAAAGAATATCGTACACCGCGTGGGTTGCTCTGATACCTGCTGCCCTTAGTACACTGTGTCGAATTAGGCCCTCTCTAACTTTAGATACGTCGAGCCCGTTGCGGGGGCGAAGTACCACCTTGATGTCTTCCTGCGGCAAGCATGGCTGTCTCACTTGTTGACCCGCGTGGCGCGATCGCTCAATTTCGGGCAAGTTGTTCTGTGGCGCATGCGCCTCTTGGTTGTTTGGTGCATGCTGTGTGATTAGGCCCAACCGCGTCGAAGTGCGGCCTCTCCGCTTCCGGTGAATGGGTAGCCAGCTGGCACTGTTCTAGTCCTCTGGAGAAATGTCTTCACCTTCCACGGCAACTATATTCATCTCGGGTGGGCGAGGTATGTGGCGGGGCAGATGTTCCGGGACAAGAAGAGGCTTCGGTGAGGGCTGTGAAGCTAGGCGCAGCCATTCGTGTATGCTCTCTGGCTGCGCAGAGTCGCCAGTAGTCTGTTAGGCTTAACCTCCGCTTGCCGTCTCAGAAGGAAATAAACCCCGCGGGAGGCCGCCAACGGTCGTGATGGTCGAGAGTAGTTTTCGCCGGTGTTAGGCGATACAGTGAATCCGATGGTGATGCCTGCAATCAACTCTTGAATAAATTTAAAGCATGCAAAGTAGTAGAGACAGAGCGCATAGAAGGGGCGTTCGCTCGTCTTTTTCTTCCACCGTCGCTCTTCCCACTCCTTCGGCTGATGTTTTTATAATGTCTGCACTCCTACGCCGAATAAGGTTTAAATTATCTGCACTACTAGAGAGTATAAATTTTGATATTTGTCGCACCTGCCTCGCCAGACGAAAGCACCGTGTTACTGGTTTCTTTTATTTGCGTTGGTCTGTTTGTTGCGATGTTGGAGTTTTGCGAAGCGTCGTCGAAGTTGACAATGTCTCTTGCGTGTTCAAATTCGCGATTGTTCGCCTCTTCATTCCTAGGTGAACTGGGACAGTACCATGGTGGAATGAAAAGTGCCATAGTCAATAGCCACGGCCGGCTGTCCCAACGTTTCACAGTGTAATGTGCCCGGAGGCGCGAATTGCGCGCAGTGGCCGGAGAGTAGCTCATAAACGCAGTGTTGCTATTACAGCTATGTGATATGTATTAGTAGTAAAGTCAACTTCTTCAGAGCTATAAAGCAGCTGTAAGTTTGCCAGGTCGAGGCCCTGGTGGCTTGAAAATGCCGCGCGTACGTCCGTGTGTTATGGATATACAAACCTTGCTACGGTCACAGCCAACGTTTGTCGTCTGTAGCATATATTGTAATATTTCAGATCGCGTACGTTATCGTTGGTTTATGCGCTCTGAAAACATATGTCGGTTATTGTAAATCTGATAACTCAATAAAAGCGTGGAGGTGCACATGCAAAAAAGCACGTCGAAAGTTTTATTGATACGCAGAAAAAATCGCTTTTTGTTCAGTGCATCTGTATGCGACCGTTGATTACTTCTACTGTTTTTTTATCTGAAAAATTTGTTTCTCAGACTAACCGGACAAGCAATTTTAGCCACTCAGCCGCCCTCTCCCATACACTGGGCAAAAATATTTCTTACTCCCTAAGTCGCAATCACCAAAAACGCACTGCCGATGATCGAAGGCATAGCGAACAATAATTTTATAAGCCATCGCACCCTTTCATATCAGGTAGGGCTGCTTTGTTTATTGCTTAGATGATTAAGTTTTAGAGTCGATGTAAGGAATGTGTGACTTGATGGACTATATAACACAACGACTTTGCACTTCTTCACTGCCATAAGCCCGTGTTCAATCCATCAAGTTCCGAAATAATTGCTGTCCGTACGTGTCAACACTCAAATTAGTGAGAACATAATCATTTTTTGTGATGTATACACATGTTTTGTGCCCATTGAAGGAAAAATTTGTTGTCAAGCTGCTTCAGTGTGAGTGATCTTTGTCAAAATTTTCTAGTCCAAACCAAACGCTTCTAGACCACAAAACATTTAACATAGCTTAACCTTTAAATGTGACCACAATAATTTATTACAGTAACGAATAAATGTGTTTTCCCTAGCTTTCTGGCACAAACCATTTCAGCCTCCCGTGATACGTAAGCATGGACATTGACTTCTTAGAGGCATGGGCACTTTCAGTATGGTGTACAAAACTGACAAACACTGTAAATATGTATCTCGATGGTATTTACCTTGTACTACTCTATGAACTGTTTTAGGGCATTACATAGCAGGGGCGTGCCTGGGTCACGAGGTGTGATTGACCCCCTCACCCCCTTACCTCTCTCCACCGAATTGACACTGCCAAGCTAGCCAAGCAATACAGGTGCCGAAGCCCGGAAGACATCGGAAAGCTGGCCGTGCAAATATTTAAACTGCAATTGCAATTGAATAAAATGTCCTAAGAAATATGTATAAGTAAAAGTTGATTCAGCCGTGAGGACAAGAAAGCTATGCACCAGCAACAAGATATTTCGCCTAAAGAAAATGGGAGGAAGACCAAAACTGGGTCATTTGTAATCTTGGCCACCAGGTAGTGGAATGGAATGCAATGTGCTACTAGACGTCAGTAAAAAAATACAAATTTTTTAAATATAATTTATTCATCTGCATTTTCTGCCCAGTCCTCAAACCATTTACATTGCCGTATGCTAAACTCGTGAAGTTCACACGTTCATTCGCTGCACAAAATAGTCAATAATTATTTAGAGCAAGCAAAACAAAACATATACTAAACAATAATCAAAGTGAAATTGCGCTGCCAAAAAGTCCACCTTACGTATTTACAACTCCCTTATCGCATATGCGATTCCACGCTTACATTGTATGTTTTCTGGTATATATTATCGGAAATGCTTATTTGAATGAATATACCCACCTGGATTCCCAACTAATACACATTCCCCTTGAAACGGTTAACAACACACTGCCGTCAAGTTTTCCATCATCATTCGCCACAAAACCATGGTCCGCCCACAGACACCTGCACACTCGGCATTCTGAAGCCGCTAAGCCGGCGATCTCACAAATTAATATCAGGTTAGGGTTGTGATTAACAAACTCTGAGAAAGTTGTTTTACCACTAATTTAGAACATACAGCTCGAATAGCAGCCGTGCATGTTATGGCAATCCACTGCAGCCACCGTGTATTTCGACATTCCACAAGCCGGCGCCATTACGCACAAAACATATACCCAAGGACACACTCTACAACTCCGCAACGAAAAGAAGTTCGAACAGTTAGCTATGAGGATTGGCTGTGGCATACTTCCCCTAGCACACGCAGAACCAAACAATGACGCTTACGAGACACGCACGTGACGTCGACAACTTCTACCACCCTTCGCCATCTGCAGGACCACAACAAACAGCGCACCGCCAAAAAGGAAAATGGGGCAACAGCGCGCAATGCGATTGAGGAGTGCGAACAACTCCACTGGTTTTTTGCGCTAGGAGTGCAGACAAATTTAAAACTTATTCCCTCTCAAACTGCTGACAGGGACAGCCGGATAGTTGCCGCGGCGACGTACCTGCCAACGACGTGAAAGCGGAAGAAAAAAAAAAGCAACGTACACAAACGCTTATCCCCGCGTTCGGTTCAGCGGCACGCTATTGCTCCGTCTGTCCCAATCGCCGGAGAGAGCGTAAGTTGAAAAAGCGGCGTGAAGGCATCGTCTGCCGTACCGCAGCATGCGGAGGGATTGATGAACATCAATGCCGTCGGGGCTTCAAAGCTGTTAACTTCAAGGCTGTCGAAACGACTGAAAGAAGACTAGAATGATGGTAGAACGTCTTCTAACGGAAAAACTTGTTTGAGCGTGGCCTAACAGCTTCGCTAGCATTAAAGCAATAGTGGTATAAAACATAGCTATTTAGCTAATTTTAAAAAATGACGTCAAAAAGATAATAATGTTAGAAATTATTCAATGAATCAATCAAATAAATGAACAGCGGCCCATTCTTCGGCGCAATCTTTTACCTAGCTTTTCACAGCTTTCGCACTCATTTTTGAAAGCTATCAACAGACAGTTCTTTGGAGATCAACAGATAGCGCCTGATGATGCATTTGTGTGAGCTACGGTGACAGGTTGGTGTGTTTATTTCACAGGCGCTTTCCCGCACTACGACCTCCACCGATCCGGCCGTGTCCTTCCGGAACACCGCCGTTGTAAAACTTCCGGTGTGTAATATGACATAGAACTCTCTAATAAGTTTTATTATTTCTTATGTGCATATACGGTCCCAGTGTAGTTCTGCAAACACTACCCTATGTATGTGAGAGTGCTCGGTGATCGCATCGTCGTCACGACGGGTGGCCGGGAACTGTTCTTGCCTTCGATTCAATTCTCTCTGCAGGCAAAAGAATGAATAACTTTGGGAAAGTTTTATTATTGCGAAACTTTAGTGTTCTCACTGATGGTATCTGTAAAGACAGAAGGCCGATGGGAAAAAAAACACCGCCCTCTGGTGTTCGGAATTGAACATGGGTTGCTCGCGGTATTTGGCCGGCGCCATCTGATTGGTATATTCGAGATGATGAAAGGGGTATGGAAAACGTATATGACAACCACAAAATCCCTAACGAGGAACTTCGAGTTCAGCCATCGTCTTCCTTTGACGAAGAATTTATGATTTCTTGGATGATTCGTGCACGACCCGGTAATCTCTGGGGCACAGGTGCGTCACGCCATTATCTTTTTCATCTCAGATGCAAGAACAGCGGAAATTGAACACAAGATGTACCCAGTTTCCTTTATTTTGGCCCTCATATTTCAACGTCCGCCGGAAATATGCGCTATAGTGACTGTAATTGGCCTGAATACTTAATGCACCTAAACTTTTCATTAGGGATTTAGGGCACCGCTACATATGAAGCAGTAACCATGGCAGCTAGCTTTCTTGTTTGATTTGAGGAACAGACATATTTGTTCACACTGCAAACTTCCCAACCTGATGTGCAAGAACGATTCTAGGCCGTGCACAAATTATACGTATTGTTATTTATTGTGCCTACATTAAATGCCCCGATTCGCTAAATCCGGCCTGTCAGTTAGGGGTGTCATTGATATGATTAAAATCCCAGCTAGAACAAAGTGAGACACATAAAAGGAAAAACGGAGAACTTCGATTGGAAAACTAAATTCTACGCCTCCAAACATCGAGCCCCACTCGCATCTACTGCACGACGTCTAGTCCTGTCCGGTGAATATGTTGTAGCCTTCAACTTACAAATTCCTCCTATATATACTCTTACTGAGGCCTTCAAGGTTTTCAATTGCGCAAGTAGAAAGCCACGATTCTCCGCAGGAGCTGCTAATATGGTTAGGTTCATGGAAACAAGTCCCAGAGGCTCCTACGGAGCACCAAGAATGACATGTCGCGAGGCGTACCAAGAGAAAATCACTCGCTGCAGCTAGAACCAAGAAATCGCTCGCTGCAGCTAGAACACAGTCAAACTGCAATAAATAGCAAAAATACAGCGACTTGGTGTGAGATGTATTTTTAATAAATATCGCCGACATCATTCACCTACTGAACTTTGTAAAACAGCGGGCCTGGATAGTCTGGAAATTAGGTCCAGGATTGAGCGTCTGAAATTACTCTTCCAGTTAATTCAAAATCATTTTAAACTAAACTATTCAGATTTATTCCAGGTCAACACACAAGAAAACTCCAGACATCGCCACAGTATGTACATACTACCCCTAGCCCCGCGTAACGACTGCTTTAAGTTCAGTTACCGTAATTACCCGATTCAAACGCGCCCCCGATTCTAACGCGCACCCGATTTTCCAGGCAAAAAACCGAAAAAACTTGCATCTCCGTTTGTAGCGCGGAAGGAACTTTGTGAGCAAGAAAAACCAATGCGAGAGAAACGGGCGATTTATTCCCCGAAGTAATCTCACTCATCTCACTCCTCGTCGTTCCCCGAGAGCTCCTTGTCGCCTTACGCTGACCGCAACATCTCGTCATTGGTGCCGTCAAGCGCGTTCGCGATGCCACACTTCTGAACGAACGTTCAACCATGTACGCTGGGATTGTGGCCTACGCCTCGCATGCCCATCCGGTGAGCTTCTCCAACCGCTCGTTCTGAACGCGTGGGAGCCGCTCGTATGCCGCGAAAGCGGCGCACCTTCGTTGCCGCTGCTGCCATTGTTGTTATTAGGCACGCAAGTGGAATAATTTGACGATTTGTGTGAACGCCGAAAGAAAAGCCTAGGCGCCTAGATCCGAAAAATTGTTGCTAAAAGCTTTGGCGCCATCTTGAGATGGCGATGGCGATGGGTGAAACGAAATTTCAGTTGTTTTGGCAGTTTCGGTTTTGTATCCGATTCTAACGCGCATGCGATTTTTCGGCCTATTTTTGCGGAAAAAAGGTGCGCGTTAGAATCGGGTAAGTACGGTATTTCCCACGTGCTATTGAAGATTGGAATATGTTGCCGGAGTCTATAATTGGTTGTTCCTCGCTTACATCATTTGAACAGAATCTAAAAAGGCTATTTCCTGAATAACGGTGACAAATGCGTTTCGTTGTGTTCATGCGTGGGTACTTCTTGGTGGTCGCATGAGACTACAGTAATTGTTTTTCAAATCTTCAGCGCGGTGCAAAAGTGCTGCCTCAGATGCGTCATGTACTTTTCTGCACGGATGTATTACACCGCATCTTCGAGCTGCTGCTCACAATAATACTGAGAAATTATCTCAAGACCTGTACTGTACCATTTTTTTTCGCAAATAATTTTGATCTTCCATCCTGTAACGGCCCACTTCTGGGCTAACAGTATATATAAATGAAAATGAAAAATTTAATTAAAGAACCACCCCTAGTCGACTGCAATGCAACAGCTATTTGCCAGACGTATCCTTCATGCGACAAAAACATTTTGGGAAGGTGACGTAACCACAGCGCACGTATTACATATTTGGGCTTGCGTAGCTTGAAAACAATGTTCGTATTCTCCCATGTGAACGGGGATAAGCGCGTTTGGGAAGGTTTTTTAGTGGAACTGTTAAAGAACATGTTACGTCAAAAACTTCTGGCATCGACAGGATGTGTAGAAAAACTTCCTTTGACCAAATTTTATCTTTCGGCAAACCAAACGCAATGGTGAATGCTCTATAGGATTTTTTTCAATGCTTGTATTAAAAAAATTATTCAGATGAGATGCTCTAGAGTACACTTTCAGTGCACGGCGATTTACTTGCAGAACTTCCGTCGACTGCTATCCGATCCACGGAGAGTGTAGGGATGCAGAAAGCAGCCGGAAACAGTGAAGTAATATTGTGAAGTACCGTGTGCTGTCAATACATCAAAGAAGCGAAACGAAGAGCATCATGTTTGTCCTCTAAAATAAACTTTATTCCATCTAACTTTCATTCAGCTTATTCAGAAGCATCGTAAATTGCATATTACAGACAAGTTTGTTTTATGCACACGCTAATGTTGTGTATCCAGCTCCACTCGTAATTATTAATAGAGGGGAGCGGAACAATTTTTTTTTAAAATAGAGCACTGCTGTTAACCAATGTATGGTCTCAAAGTGTGTGCATGTCTGCAGAATCAGAAAACCTGTCGATGGGTTGAAATATTTAACGTGCAATTACCAGTTCAGGTTGGGTTGCAGTCTCTTGTGTACGGGTCTTTCTTTGGAACAGTTGTGTCCACATTAGAATCGCGTCACAACCTTCATAGCCACAAACAATTGTCGATAACAGACATACTAATAACGTTCCATAATGTACTGTGTACCACTCGGTATGCTTGTAAGGTGTTTCAGACATTGTTCAACATTTCCCTGATCACCGACATCACTTGGCTTCAGATGAGTTTTTCAATTGTGCTTAGACAAGCTGACGTCATGAACAGATTGTCAAGTCTACAAATTCTGCAACACTCGCGCCAGCGGGACAATTAACCGCAATTAAGTATGGAATACAGCGACGCGCCGAAGCTCTTTGAAGCCATTAGGGGGAGTTGGCTCAAGTGGCCGACTTATCGGCTTTCACCGCTGCGTTGCGGTGAGCGGCGGAGTTAGCCGGCTTACATTTTTTAACCAGAGCTTGGAATGGAGCTAGTTGGTTTTTGACTCGGGGCATTGCTTCTGCTTGCCTGGGCAAGGACGACGAATTACACGGACAAGTGAAGCGCACACTACCAACTGATTTTTCAATCACAACAAACACAACTAATAAGAAAAATTCCGATGGCGTGAAAGGAAGGGTTCATCAATCCTAATGCAAATATGTACATTTGTTGTTGCGGATGCATCTGCCAAAGAAACTGTGGAGTAGTTCCATCTCTGTTGAAGACAATGTAATGGATGGTGAACTAATCCAGTCTTTTTCTTTCGAATTACATAGGCTTCCAATATCTCGCGAGTGAAGGTGTCAGTAGATTTAAAGAGCACCCGAGTGGGCAGTGCGCCAGACATGGGCCTCTGCGCAATTTCAATGCACTCCGGTCCTCACATATAACCCCGTCTGCACTTCTTCCCTAGTGACGTCGGTAAGGCAAGCGACTTAGGGCTGCGGCGACGTTTGGAGAAGTTTCCGAAGCTTCTTCCTCACTACTGCGCGGATAGTCTCGCGCATGCTGTGAGCCTGGATCCGGAGGCTGTCGAAGAAGTTCGCATTAGCAGCGCCAACAAAGTTGCGGTCTTACTGCGTAGCACGATTTCCTAGGGCCTTCTCAATAGTGCCTTCTCAATAGGGCCTTCTCTAGGGCTGCGGTCACAAATTCGGTGACGATTTTGGGCGGATTGCGGTGAAGTCCAGCAAATAGTTTTTTCTTCACACAGCGCATTAGGAAGCGTGACATTTTTATTCCGCCATGCAAGGGTCAGGACGCCTGAAAAGCCTCCTTATCTCTTCGGCCACTATAACAACACCTTCGTTAGCGTGTTGTGTCAGCGTTCGCAGAAATACCTCGGGCCGGTCTTTTGGCCCAACTGTGGTGAACAGCGTTAAAAATTGCGTCCTGAAATCATTCCAAGATTCCAGAGAGCTCTCCTGGTTTTCAAACAGATCCGTGCTGAATATTCAAGGTAGAAGAACACTCGCCTATGTGTCTCCGTGTCGTCCTGTCGGGTAAATGGCCTGACCCATTTGACTTGCTCCATCTAGTCTTCGGGGTCTACAGAAGGGGACCATGGAATGAGGGGGGCTCCCTGGGTTGCTGAAGGTCGCGGGCAGGATTCGTAGAGCTGGTCACGGTGCCTCCTTTGATCATGGTGGCTTTCCCGAAGTATTTTTTCTTCACTTTGTCGGGCAGGATTCCACATTCTGGCTGAAGACCTTGCTGTCGGCGGCATAACCAGTCTTGGCTCTAATGTATAACATTAAAGTGGGTTACCGGCAGCGTATTCTTTCATAAATCTAAAGATTTTTTAGTGGTAACCGATGCGTCCCGTCAAAAAAGAAATTACTTTCCTCATATACTGGTTTACTGACAGAAAAACTGTCAAGATATGTAAAAATACGACCATGTGTAAAGCTTGAAATAAATTGTGTCATAACGTTCACGCAAAAATTACGAAAAGAATACTTATCGCTGAAACAATGCAAGATCGATCCTAAATTAGGAATCCAATATATGCCTTTATCTTATAAACGACGTGTCGGTACACGGTTAGATCATTTGTCGATGCGCTTACTTTTAAGGCGCCGAAAATCGTCGCATTGGATTCGTCATCGCTTGCGAGGAGGGTCTTTTCAGGTTTGAAGACCGATTGGACGTGACGTTCGTAGATTGGGCGAAGCTTCTCCTCTTTTCTTGTCCTTTTAAGCGCAAAGGCAATATCTTTCCCTCTTTTTATGGCCTCTGAAAGTACAAACCTTTGTGGTAACGTTACTGAGTCGAAACTTTTGTCGTGACGTGTGTGCTTTCTTGCTCGCCTTAGGGGTAAAGCAAAGACCAAAAATTTATGCAAAATGCCTAACTTTATCTACTATCAGTCGTATTTGATAAATATCCATGACCAAGGGGAATCGTAATTTAAGCAATTTTAATTGGGCACCTCAGTGCAAACTTAGACGTTCGTACATATATGAGTTTTTATAACCTTTAACTGCCTGTTTAATATTTGGGAGTTTATGTTCTGCGAACGTTATTCTCGATTCAGATGCGCCCTACTTGGCGCTTGTCGCCCGATATTTGTGAAAAGAATCGGAACATGCTAAACACGGCGGGACACCGACCCCTCGACGAGAATTTAGACGAAACAATGAAACTACGCTTCTAGATGCCCGTGTTCAGAAACCACAGCTGGCAGTGGCACCACGTGGGCTTGAAAAGACCCGTGTCAGCACGAGCTCTACCGTTCAATGTTCTACTATGTCACTGCGGCTATTTTTATTGCTGATAAAAGGGGGCAAATGCGAAAAAGTCACCAAAGAAAAATGAAAAGGCATAGAAAGGGGGCATGGGCTGCAAAAGATCAAAAACACCTCCGTAAAAAGACCAAGAGAATATATTATCACTTTGCAAGCGCCGGTGCATGATTTCTTCAAGGAGCAAACATTTTTTCGAGCAGACAAGCTCTACAAAGAAATCAAAGAAAATAGAAGCGCCGTAACAATAGTCGCAAAGGGGACGTAGGCACACTGGCTTAGGAGAATCTAATGCCGCGGTGTTCGCCTGGCCAACATTTATCTTAGGTGTTAGCCTTCCAGAAACGTTGGGTGAGATCGTTAACATTGGCAATTAAACATGAACCTTCTGTTCTAGTCATCACCGGCAATACACTCCTCCTATCAATCAAGACAGACTGCGCAGAATATACCAAAAACACAGAATACTCTTAACTGAGTGTCCCACGAAGCCCCTACAATTCTGCGTCAACATATGAGAAAATCACCAAGTTAGTCTAACATTGTAAGGGAAGGCTCACACTGTGCTGCCGATGAATTAACCTTCCTGAAATACTGGCCACGGCCTTTAGAACACATACTGGGACTATCCGCAGATTCAGCAGCAGTCTCACTCCGCAACTGGTGTCGGGATTGCATTGTAATTTCGGGGGATATTTCCAATACTGTCTAAACAATTTCTCTACAGTGCAACACATCTACGCGTGGATAAGCGAAGACTGCAGTATTGCGCAAGCTACAAACTTGCAAGTTCTCCAATCCGGGAAAATCCAAAGATAATTCATCGCACAATTCTCCACTGATTTTCAATATGTATACGAGGGAACGCATGTATTTCTGAATGTTGATGCCCTTCTACGCACTCAGGTCACCCAAGCAACCTACGAGATGGTACCTTTCTCCTCTACTCTTCATATTATTACCAGGCATTAATGGGAGACCAGGATGCTGTTTTCATCCCTACATGCGGTTTGTGCGCTTAGAATGGTCAAGAATGTCCCGTAGACTTGAACACTCTTGGCAGTCGTTGAAAGAGGCAGTGGGCGGCAATCCTCTAGTTTACTTGTAAACACTATGTTGGCAATGTTTCTTTTTTTCTTGCTTCTGGTTCGGCCGTGTCTCCTATGCATACGAATTCCTAAAGGAACAAATATCCGAACCTGAAACCCTTACCTGGTAAAAAATTCAGAGCCTTTCAAATAATTGAACGCTACAGGAGAAATCACAAATATGCAGATGTTGCGAGTTTTTCTACAGATCAGTAAAGACATTTCCGCCCTGGTTTTACAGTAGACAGTCTTGGGCGATGTATTGTTTCTGATTTCAATCGCAATGAATGTTCATACCGTTTTTGGAGGAAACTGCTGCAGCTACGTAGTTGCCGAATTTCTGCGAGCAGATATGAAGTGAGGTGGCGTAAAAGGAACCAATTGTTACTACGAATTGGACATTTATGCTGCCGAAAGATTACAGATTTGATTTTTCTATGGCTATGCAGTATTCTAGAGGCGAAAAATGAATTCTAGCACCCCTATTTTCTCTTTCCGCTCTCACTTGACTTTTAAAGGTTTGGCCTCTGAGGGGCGCCCGCGATCGCCGTATTCTGGCGTCTTCTTCGTTGAATGTAGTCAGGGTACTAAAACACCGGGACACTCGTTTTCCAACTTCTCTTGTTAGAAAGTAACGCGTACTAAAAGTAACGCGCAATAAAAGAATTCAAAGGGACACTCGTTCTCCAATGCATCGCGCTATAAATTTTCTGCGTGGAAACAAGCGCTTACTGAAATAAAACACCGGAACATTCGTTTTCAAACGTCTCGGGCTACAACGCTTCCCGATTCAATGAAACGCGGCATTGACCTCAAAGGTGCATACGTATAACCCCCACTGTTTCATCTCCGCAGGCAAAAACGCCAAAGCGCCAACAGAACACTATACTCTGCATGCTTCGCCAATCCCAAGGTTTCTCGTTGTGGAGATGTCAACGGGCCCCGCTTGTTTGTCGGGCAGACAAAAACTAGACCATGTACGTTTTATTGATGGAATTACTCGGACTTTTAAAAAACAACTTGCGTGTTTCTTCCTTTGCTTATACTGTGGATATTTTACTGCTCATGCTTCGGAGAGGAGCAATGCTATATGGGTTCGGAATATACAAAAGTACTCCTAGATATATTCGAAGAAATATCTGAAATAACTGTTAGAAATATGAGAATGAAGAGCGCACTCAGTTTGTTTTTGGGTTGAGAAACACCGGAAATTTCTCATCTTTGCAACACGAAATCTGAGAAAGAATGAACTCAAAGGGGGCGCCACAAGCGACTTGACGTAGGTCCTTTTGCTGTAAACCTAAACATACCAAACAACAGTAGCCGACTCGCGATTGAAATTGCGGTTGGTAACAGAGCTTGACTAATAAAACCTTCGCAAAATCACATATAATAACGTTAACATGGGCTTTTGCAGAGCTCTACTGCTGCGCAAGTATTCGCTTGAAAGGACTTATAAAAACAAACTTTTGGTAGCACCACAAGATGAAGAAAAAATTAAATGTTTAGACAAAACCAAGCGTTAGGTAAAACTAAAACTAAACCCAGAAATTTTCAACTTAAACAATATTTTATAGTACTTGTGTTGTGCTAAAACGCTTGAATTGTTAGGTCAGACATTGTCTTTTATATTTGCCTTCTCCTGTTTGAAATACCATATCCAAATCTCATATATTGAAGTTACCAGCTTCAGTTGTTAAAATGTATGCACCCCACTTCTCTCTAGAATATACACGAGTAATGAGAAGACATGGAATCCATATAATATGAGGCAACATTAAAAAAACGAATAAAAAATCAACTACACTATGTTTCTTAAAGAAAATTTGTATTGTGGTTGTAAGCATCAAATAAACACGCAACAAAAAATGATCAACTAAGACAGTGCAACGCAGTATATTACAAGCAGTTGTTACAAAACATTTTTGTTAAAAGGCCCAGACACTGCCTAGATAATCTTAATTGACTGTATAGGATTTGCTAAAATAAAAAAAGCGTTATAAACTATGGTCCCCAATAGCCATCAACTGTCTAGAGGTGTTCTTTCTGTGTAAATTGTCAGGTACGTTTCAGACAGTAATATAGCAGGTGGCAAAACCTCCGTCCCTCAAAAAACCTACTTCTGGTACTACTTCGAAGCGTAATTTTGGTTGGTACTTGTGATTCCAATGGATACAGGACATTTAAAAACATAAAATACAAATCAATATATATAGGGAATACTCAAGGAAAACCTGGTAAGCATATCCTACAATTTATTGCCTCAATACTTACTCACATTTACAATTTGATTGTTCATACTGCAGTGTTTCGGGATAAATTACGGATTATTCTCATGTATTTTCAGATATATTTAGGAACAAAAATTAGGCAGATGCGCAATTTCATTTTCGTAAAGGAAAGCCTACTGAAACATCCTTTAAAACTTCAGTACTTTTCAATGATTTTCCTGCAGCAGTCGACTAACATAACCATAATATTGTTACGTGGCGGCTGGAGAAATGGGGCGAACGATGGTTGAGAGCTAAGCACTCTTTTTTCAAGATTATGGCCACGGCCATGACAGCACCGACACCGGCTCCGTGCGGTGCCCAGCTTCTTCTTCCTCTAGGACAATATCTTGCGCTGTGAGCCACGTCTTCGTCTCCCTTCTTGTAATAATATTTAAGCTATAAAATATTGCAATATTCAATTCGAGGGAAGCTTACGAAATAAAACAATCGTTATAAAATTCCTACTGGTCATAGTAAAACAAAAAGGAGTCAGTGTGGGCAGCAGTATACTTTTCTACTTATTTTAAATCATGTTCCCCAACCCAGCCTTCCCCGTACCCTTCTTTTATAATTTTACATAACTGGTGGTACAGGTAATAACTTCGACGAAATATGGAAATATAAACCAACGAACATACTATACATGTCTACGCCCCCGAAGAAAAAATATAATGCTCATATGTACCGCAGTTTGGAATACGTTAATTCATTAGTCTTGTTCAAATCGAATTACCTTAATTTCAATAAAAACAAAACTATTATATCCCACCTAAAAACAGAATTGTTGGGCTGAAATACACGCTAACTTACGACAATCATGATGTAGAAAGTGTCAACGAGCACAATATCCTCTCAGTATGTCCTCATGCAAGCCGCGCTGCAATAGAGATGTTGAAAGCGCCTGTTAGAAACTCTCTTCTGTATCTGGTACGCTGGCACACTCAGATAACCTATTACAAAAAAGGACAAAAAGAGCATCTTCAATGTTCAAATAGCCGCGTATATAAATTACCGAATCGTTCTATGAACAACTACCTCGAAACAAAATTTCACTAAAGCAGTCGCTAAAGCAGTCACTAAAGCCATTGGCGCTATCACAAACCTCGAATATTTTCTGAAACTGGGGTTTCGTCCTACAATACAGTAAAACCGAAAGAAACTAAATACATGTTTTCACTATTTTAACTCCTACTTTTCTTCGTTACCATTTAAAATAGCAGTGGCTTAGCTCGGCTATGCCGGGATATATGGAGCGTGAGCTAAAGTTCAGCTGGTTGTTTTTAGCTTTCCTGGTTGTCTAGCATTAGCTTGATTATCGTACTTACTGTTGCTTCAATGACACAAACAATTATACGCATTATGTGAGATGTGTATATTTATTGACCGGCTCCGCCGCAGCGTCCCCAATTGCGATAGAACTAGGCCGGTTCCACAGGCGAAAGCCGGTGTTGCTGCGACGCAAGGGACACCGATTGTACGCACGGCCACCCCTCGCATCATGATCAAGTGGACCCGGCGGCGACGTGCGGAAGTGATGTCGGCGATTACGCTAGGCGCGTTGGGTGTGTGAGAGAGACGCCGAGCAGTGACCAACGTTCCGTGCGCCGTGTGACGTCACTGCTCCTCGCTTATGCGCAGCACGGCTCTTCAGGAGCCACGCGAAACTGCTCAGCCTCAGCAAGTGTCGCTAAAAACTTTCTCAACATTGGGCATCATTCAGCGTTCAAGCTAGTCCCGGCTGACAATCAGTCGAGGCCAAAAATAGGTCTATAAATACCCGTAAAACAGAGAATTGGTATCACTGAATGTTCTGAAAGAGCTTAAATTTGCAATCACTAAAACACAACTTGCCATAAATTTTAAAAAGATGCGGTTTTGCAGCAAACGTCTTCTTAGGAGAGTCAAATGTTTTTTGACATGAAAACCTATTTCAGAAATACCCACCTGTTGATTTACAAAAGGAATTATTACTTTTGAACTTTGAGGTAACGTTTGAAGCGTAACGTTTTTCTAATATTCTAATATTATTGATTTTGTTTGTTGGTATTTTCTTTAAAAATTTCCGTATATGTAGTATTGTTGCTTAGTTTGCTGTACTTCACAGCATCACCAAATTGTGTATTGGCGAATTCATTAGAACACATCGTTCTTTTTAATGATGCACTGAATCGTGTTGGGCGATTGACTGATTGCCCTTCAGATGGTTTTGATCTAGCTTATGTCCCTAGAATTTTAGTTGTTAGAAAATATATAAAGGTGCTATAAAAATTATGCTTAAGTCGCTAATATTTTAGCTATTAGTTTCTGATGCCATGTGAACGACATTGACCAAGCGTGGTACGTTTACAATCTGCGAAAGTGTGCCGAGGACCATTCTCGTGGTTACACAAATGGCCCGTCGTCACAACAGATAAAGATGCAAGCACGCTCACTGATGACACTCGTAAAAACTACAAGCCAGACCTACGGGCGAATTCATCGTCGAGCCCTAAAAGTCCAGGTAGATGCGTAGAATTACTCTGGCGCTCAGGACAACTTCGGTGTCAGAAAATTGGCTTTTCAGTCAATGCTCGACAATCCGACGCCTCGCGATTGATTGACTTTTGGCGCTGGCGAATGTGTTCACAGAAATATCGATGATTTCGATCCATTTCAACTTGTGGTGTTCGCAAAGTTCTTCGGTCACGAACGTTCGCTGGCTTCCAGTGTCGTATATGCTTCAAACGTACCGGCAGGCGTTGTCGCTTGCTGTAAATACTCGAAACGTTTGCAGGAGAACGTAGCCACTTTTATCTTCAACTCTTGATTAATTTTCTTCTGATGCTCAGACCGTAATGCGTGTGTTCGGACTTCCTTCAGTACAAAAATTCCGTTCATTGCCTTTTTTCCGGCTATATACTTGTTACACGCATTGAAGATAGTCTTCTCGCGATAGTCACGTGGTCGTTGGAATTTCAGCGTGCAGCAAATACATCGCATCTGCTTCGGTAATATTTGCATTTTCTTCTCCAAGGGTATATCCGTTGAATAAGGCTCCGTAATACGACCTTCGCACTTCTAGATTGCGCATGCGTCTCTGGACGTCACCGAATTTCTGTAGAGAAAACACAATGTGGGCTTGTAGTCTCTAAAGCGGAAGTTCTTGTTTGTCTCATATTCATGCATGATATCCCATCCTGTGTGACCATTGAAGTCACCCTTTTCAAGTTTCTTCAGTACGGTGCTGAAGAACTTCAGAAGAGGGTCTACGTATGTCGACACTTCGGCAGGTGAGCTGAATTGCGGTGTAAACGTTTAAGCAACGATCGTGCGGGGATACTGGAGAACGATGTCGTGCGGTAACACTCGGAGCTAAGATGTCCGCGAGCATCGAAGAAAACGAAAAGCGCCCCGCATGGGGCACCTTGAGTATTCATGGTGACGATGTTGGCGACACCGCGGACCCCGAGCCCCCAACACAAACTGTAACCTACCGTGGTGATGTGTTTAAAGGTGAAGGGTAGAAGCCTCAAACGGTGGCCGTCGGAGCCCAGGTCAAGCTCCGGCGGATGGGCTCCCTGTCGTTTAGCAGGCAAGGAGCTCCGGGACCTCTCAGGCTATCAGGGTAAGGTTTGAGAAGAAAGTACCCCATCCCCTGCTTTTTTCTATGCTGTATGAAAAATTCAAAACCCCCCTCCAAACGTGATCGGTCCCTGAAAAGGGGCCGCACCGAAGTATCTTTCCCTCCACTTCCAAGCATGACCTTCCCAAAGCCAGACAAATACTCTCGTTCCCTGGTTATCAAATCTCTAGACACAGCCCGCCCTCTTGCTTCACAATCAGTATTTTTGATTACAAAATATCTTGATGGAATAATTGGGAAAACCTACAATACCAAAAAACAGCGTACAGGCGAAGTGCTCGTCGAGGTAAAAAACCAGCAGCAGGCAACCACACTTCTTGGTCAGACGAAAATGGTCGATCTGGACATTAGGGTCACACCCCACCGCAGCCTGAATAGCTCGCAGGGTGTGATCTCTGAGGCAGATCTTCTTAACGAGACAGATGCCGACATTCTTGAAAGTCTAAAGGCTCAGGGTGTCACAGGCGTGCGCCGCATCACGATGCGTAGAGATGATAAGATAATCCCCACGAAACATATTATCCTGACCTTCAACTGCTCCTCACTTCCTGAACATATCAACGCAGGGTTCATCCGACGCTCCATTCGTCCTTACATTCCGAACCCGCGCCGCTGCTTTAAGTGCCAGCGGTTCGGGCACGGAACCAACTCCTGCCGTGGTCGTCTGACCTGCGCAAAGTGCGCTCAGCATGATCATCCATCTGATAATTGTCCATCGTCAAAGCTCACCTGCGCCAACTGCCAGGGACCCCATGTTGCCTACTCCCGAACGTGCGAGAAGTTTAAGCAGGAGAAGGTGATCATTAATGTGAAGGTAACTGAGAACATCACCTTCCCAGAGGCGCGAAAGAGGTTCGCCTCTTTCCCCCTGGGGAGGTACGCCGACGCTGCTCGCCGGGGGGCGGTGCGTTCTGGTGTCCACAGGGACGCAGTTCAGCGAGTCTGACCTGGTCCCTCTTCCGCCCCCCCCTGGGGTGCCTCAGGCAGCCCAATCCGTCTCCACGCCACTTGCTGAGGCAGCAGCGGTTGTGATGACAACATCTTCCGTCGGGACCGGTGCCGCTCCCGCCTCTGTCTCCCCATCCTCCAGTGCATTGGAGGGTACCGAGGTGATGGACACCACGGGCCCCGCACGGGTTCCCACCGCCACCGCACCACCGCCCGTGCCACCTCTGGCTCCCCGGACGCCGTCGGTGGTGGCGACTCAAACGAAGGGCTCCCGAGGGGGGGCCAAGTCCGGGGGGCCCGGTCCGTCGGGCACCCCTCGGACATCCGACGAAGAGATGGATGTCGGGCCGTTCCTGCCTGCAACGCAGCGCGTGGAACGCGTCCCGACGCCAAAGCCTCCCGACAAGCCAAAAAAGGCGAGAGTCAAAGCACCGAAAGACGACACATAAACAAACACACATGCTCCAGTAGCTCTCACACTAAATAATGGGAAGAGAAAACATAATTCAATGGAACTGTAGAGGCCTTCTTAAAAATCTTGACGATGTGTATGAGATGCTGCATGCCAATAAGCCAAGTATCATGTGTCTCCAGGAAACCCACCTCAATTATAAACAAACAAATTTCTTGAATAGGTACATGGTATTCAGAAAGGACAGGTTTGGCTGCACACACTCTTCAGGAGGTGTGGCAATTGTCGCCCAGAAATCCTTAGCCTGCCACCCTGTCACTCTGAACACTGGTCTTGAGGCTGTAGCAATCCGTACGATAATTTTTAATAGGTTGATAACGGTATGCTCCATTTACATCTCTCCTGATCATGCACTTTCGAGCTCTGACTTCGAGGCACTGGTCGACCAGCTGCCCGAATCATACATACTAACAGGCGATCTTAATGCGCACAACTCCTTTTGGGGCTCCTCCAGAACGGATGCCCGAGGTCGCGTGGTAGAGAAGTTTCTCACGTCCTCCGGAGCATGCCTTTTCAACAAAAAACAGCCTACATACCATAACGTAGGATACAATACATACTCGCATCTTCACTTGGCGATTGGTTCCGCAGTTCTGTTTCCATGTCTTGAGTAGGGTGTGGGCCCAAACCTATATGGTAGTGACCATTTCCCCACTTCCCTAACGTACATAGGTAAAGACCCATGCAGTCCATCTTCCCATAACAGGTTTAATGAATCAAAAGCAAACTGGAGCACATTCACAGAAACATCTGAACTACACCACACAACCATAAAACACCTGCACGTGGAGGAAGCAGCCCGACTCGTCACGGCGCACATCCTTGACGCCGCCGAAAAGTCCATTCCCCAGGCCTCCAGTGGGTCCCGCACCCCAAGGAGGCCCTGGTGGAACGAGGACTGCAGGCGGGCGCGAGAGGCCCAGAACAAGGCGTGGGGTGTCCTTCGCCGGTACCCCACATCAGATAATCTCATTTCGTTTAAACGGGCGAAGGCTTTTGGGAGGCGAGTGCGCTGTGAGGCGAAGAGGGAGAGTTGGCGCACCTTCCTCACTTCCATCCATTCGTACACAGACACACGCAAAGTCTGGACACGTATACGAAAACTGAATGGACAACAGACACACAGCCTGCCCCTGGTTAGTACAACAGGGGACACACTTGAAGACCAGGCTAACACTATCGCACAACACTTCCAACACGTGTCCAGCTCAGCACACTACACTAAAACTTTCATGCAACACAAAACATCTGCAGAAAAGAAGCCCTTACGAGAAAAGAACAAGTCTAATTCTGCTTACAACTCTGAATTCACACTTCATGAGCTGAAGGTTGCTCTTGCCACTTGTAAGCACTCAGCTCCAGGGGCAGACGGCAATACATACACCATGATACAACACCTTCACGCAGACACTCTTGAGACACTCCTACACCTCTACAACAGAATATGGCTTTCGGGGCAGTTCCCAAGGTCTTGGAAGGAGGCCATAGTTGTGGCCTTTCTGAAGGAGGGGAAGGACTCCCTCTCCAGCAAGTTATCGTCCCATCGCCCTGACAAGCTGCCTGTGTAAGCTCCTCGAGAAGATGATAAACCGTAGGCTCGTGTACTTTCTGGAGTACAATGGTCTTCTCGAGGGTTGCCAGGCAGGCTTCCGGGCAGGGCGATCCACAAATGATCAGCTTGTTGCATGAAAATCATACATCAAAGATGCCTTTATACACCAACAGTATTGCATGACCGTATTTTTTGACATCGAAAAAGCGTATGATACGGCATGGCGTTATGGCATCCTTGCAGACTTAAAATCGTATGGTGTAACAGGTAATATGTTGAACACTCTTGATAGTTACCTGTCCAAATAAATATTTCGTGTGAGAGTCGGGTCAGCACTGTCCAGAGTTCACATTCAAGAAAATGGCGTGCCTCAAGGCGGAGTTTTGAGCTGCACGCTTTTTATCGTCAAAATGAATTTGCTTCAGAAAGCATTGCCTCCATCGATCTCCTGTTTAGTATATGTGGATGATGTACAAATATCTTTTAAATCTTGTAACATATCCATATGTGAACGTCAAGTCCAGCTTGGGGTAAAGAAACTTTCTCGCTGGGCAGACGAAAATGGTTTCAAACTTAATCCCACAAAAAGTACCTGTGTCGTATTCTCAAGGAGACGTGGAGTAAGGCCCGATCCTGAAATAAACCTCAATGGTGACCCAATCCCTGTTAAAAAGGAACATAAGTTTTTGGGTGTGGTGATGGATGAAAAACTCACATTCATATCTCACATCAAACAACTCAAACAAAAATGTCTAAACACAATGAATATTTTGAAAGTCCTGTCTCACCAATCATACGGTGCAGATAAACAACTCCTGCTGCGCCTTTATACCGCTTTGTTAGGGTCTCGTTTGGATTACGGTAGTGTTGTCTACGGGTCGGCCACAAAAACAGCGCTAAAAATGCTCGACCCAGTGCTGCACCTGGGGCTTCGCCTCTCGTGTGGTGCTTTCCGTACAAGCCCTCCCCAAAGCCTGTATGTGGAGTGTGACGAGTGGTGCCTGGAGTACTAGCGAATTTATGTTTATTTATTCATTTATTCATATTACCTGCAGCGCCAATAAGGCATTACTGCAGGGGGGGTATATGCAAATACATGAATACGATTCATCACATGTTGATCTTTTATGTGCTTGTAAAATATCATCAATCGACAACCATCCTTTTAAACCTGTTTTTATCGATACATCCACGTCACAGCTGTTTTTAAATCGTCCATCTCTGTCTCTACCTTTTTCACTTAGGGTGAGAAGGGAAGCTTCTGAACTGTCAATCTCCTTTTTGGACACGTTCAGAACATCTACCATTGACTTTATACCCCCCTGGCAATTTCGCCCTGTATTGTGTGACCGGTCCTTTACACAATTACAGAAAAGCAGGGTACTACAAATCGCGATTTCACAACATTTTCAGTATCTGAAGCAAAAATACCAGGCTGCAGAATTTTTTAGTGATGCATCGAAAACTTTCATCGCGGTGTCTTGTGCTGCGCACGGACCCAACTTTACGGCCTCTACATCGATGCATGTAAATTCGAGCATCTTCACGGCTGAAGCGTAGGGCATTTTTCTTGTTGCTGGTCATATTGTTCAACATCACATTCAAACTTCCATCATCTACACAGATTCACTCAGCGTTGTACGAGCATTATCATCCCAAAAGCGTTCTAAAAATGACGTCATAAATCTAGTTTTTAAGACTTTAATGTCAGCGTATGTCAAAAATCTCGAAGTGATTGTATGTTGGGTACCTGGTCACTGTGGGATTGCGGGAAATGAGACTGCAGACCAAATGGCCGCCGCTGCGGCACACACGAACAAAGTGGACATTACAAAAGTGCCGTACACCGACCTCAAGCCATACATAAGAGAACACCTTCGCAGAACCTGGCAAGCCGACTGGAGCACACAGACAGACAAGTTACACCTAATTAAACCACACCTAGGACCATACACTACTGACTCACACACAGATTCATTGAAGTTGCACTAGCTAGATTGCGGATAGGCCACACACACGCAACACACTCCCATCTGCTCACTGGTTCTCTTGTGTAGAGGCAAGACCCTTGTGACCCCAAGACCCTAGCAGGTGTGGGGAGGGCCTATCCGTAATTCACATTCTCATTACATGCAGAGCACTCCACAGAACAAGACGCAAATATTTCCCACGACTATACAGACAACAAATCCCACTACATCCAGCACTGTTTTAGTGGATGATCCCATAGTCCCCTACAACGCACTTTTAGGTTTCTTAGCGAAATCAAATTTTTACAGCTTATTTCCTATCACGCGTAATTCTTGCACGTAGTTTCATGCCCTGCACTATCACACCCTGGCCTTTGACACCAGCTATCCTCATTGTCTCACTGATTTTACTATTTTAATCTCTTCTCTTATTGAGTAGTCTTAGGGATGACATCTTCAACCGGCATACATAACCATTGCTTTGGAGCTATTTGGCCTAGTTGGCCTTGCGCCATAAACATCCAATCATCATCATCAAAAAGAAAACCATTTCACGGCGGTTGACTAGAACCTGGTCGTTTAGCTCAGGACGGCCAGTTGCGTCACATAAGGACTTGTGCGGGTTGATCATTAGAAGCCCGGTGGAGTACTCTGGCTCTAGGCTTGTCTGATCACCGGAAGCGTTTTTCAGCGTTGCACGATCATCGTGGTAGCAAGCCTCCGTCGTCGACAGCCTTCCGATTACCGAAGCAGTGTCTCCTTTCAGAAAGAGTCGCAGCCAGTTGAATTCTCGCAAGTTGAATGGCCGCTATTTTTTTATCATTTGGTCGAATTGCTCCCAAAATACATTCCATTGGCGCAGGTCAACCTGGAAAGGAGTGATGGTTAGTTTCGGTCGGTTTGTCATGGTTCTGTACTGAGTCATAGCAGCGACAGGGGCCGCGACGTTCGTTATCGGCCCTGGCATAGGTATAGCGGCCTTGGAAAGGTGGTTTTTATTGCTTTATAGCTCAGCGGGGACGTTAATCGCATTCTCGTGGTATTCGATAACACTCTCATATTCGGCCTCTAATTCCCCTTATTCTTGAAGGCAAGCTTCGAGCCTTTCGTTGATGTTATTTTGGTCGTCGTTATTCGCGTTGAGCCTATCGTATAGGCCATCGAGCTGGTCGGTTTTTGCGCAAGTATCTGCCACGGCGGCACTTGCCTCGTTGATAATCCTTGTGTTCTACGCCTGCCTCGACGCTATCTTGAACTTGAGCCTCTCAATAGTGGCTCCGCTGCATCGATGCTCTCAGTAGGCACCGGCTGTGGATTTTTGGTCTACGGCACAAAAACTGTTGATCCAATTCGTAGCACAAACGGAGAAATGAAACTTGCTTTGAACGAAGACAGGAAGAAGCCTTGTTCACGTAGCACATAGAACGGGCGTTCGATATCGGATTGCTGGAGGGGCAAGCCTCGTGCTGCGAGAGACGAGCTTTGAGCACGAGCTGTGCGCTCAGCCTCTCCATTGGAATGCGTAATTTTGGACCTGAGATATGTTATATGTGAATTTATTCGAGTCATACACAGCCTCTACAATAATGCGTGAAGACACCTGACAATCAAGACATTCGGCCATAATAGGAGGGGACTGTGCTTGTCTGGGAAGCCCATACCGTGTGTGATGGCGAATTTAGCAGGATATATCACTCCGCGTTTCCGTCGAGGGGGCGTTTTATTTGATGGAAAAATTCTTAATTGCATCCAAAAGAGAGTTTTCTGTGCAGTTCCACACATCAATGAGTGGACAAGTGAAGACTGTAGCTGGCGCAAACAAAAAATGAACCATTTACTTAATCCGGTACAATACAGTGACAGTTCAGCAGAATATGATCCATTTTAACTATGTACACGAAGAGCGCATGTCGCAAAGTAAAATAATGATGTTACTTTACGCACGCATTCCTAAGTAACGTATGAGGTTACCTTTCTCTCACACCGTCATGTCATTACTGGCCAGCAGTGGGAGACTTCATGGCTGTTTCCACACATGCATTCGGCTTCGTGCTCTTCGAATGGCTAAGTACGTCACCGAGATTGCTGCACCATTGGCCGTCGTCTAAAAAGGAAGCGGGCACCAATGCCTTATTGCTTTCTTTTTTTAGCCTTTCTGCAAGCAATAATTCTTTTTTGCGGCTAGCGATTTGGCCAGTGTCTCTCATTTGTCCCGAGCCCTAAATAAATAAATATCCAGGACTTATAACGTTAGACTTCCTAAAAAATTTAGAGCCTTTTAAATAATTGCACACTCTTGGAAAATAAGAAATTGGCAATTGTAACACATTTTTCAACAGATAAATACAAATGTTGCACTGCATTTATAAACACTGTTTGATAAGGGCTATGGTTTCAGGTTTGCATGGTAATCGTTGTTCCTGCTTGTTTCGGATAAACATTTTACATCTACCCAGTGCAGGAATTTTCGCGAGTGCACACGAAGTTAAGTGGTGTAAGCACTACCAGTAATCCAAGCAAATTGAACATTTTGTTCCTGGAGGTTCCCATTATTTGCTTTTGTTGCTGCGCATACTCATTGAGATAAGTAAGATTAGCACTCTCCTTTTTCTCCCCTCTAAGAACGCGTTCTTCAAAATTTGTAACTTTGCGCCTACCAACTCCTACAACACACAATCTGCCCCTCTTTGAAACTTTCATGGGGTCATTCCGTCATGGTTGGACCGCATAGAGAAACGCTGGCCACCCATCTCCTCATTTCGCGGCAAATGTCGCTGAAAGATGTTAGCATTAGGCCACCCTTGCTGCATAAAGGGTCGTCCTGCCATAATCGCCCAACTGTCTAGGGGCTACTCTTCTGCCTTGCTCCACCCATTCGACATTTTCGGTGTGCAACGTCTCCGCATTCGCAGTACCGGCGAGCCGTGTTGGTACCGTCACGAACGCTGTCGCTCCACAAACGCCATGCCTAGGCGCCAAAATTCGTTGTTTTTTGTGGTTAAAACGTTTTAGCAATGCTTTTCTTTGATTTGATCTGTGAAAGACGAATATAAAAAATGTTTTCACAAGTAATTGTAAAATATGTTTGTTAAACAATGCTCGCATAAATTATGCATAATTTTTGAATTACTTTGTGAAGAAGGTTTTGTCTATATAATTGAATCCCTGAAGGAGTATTTCAATCTTGCAGGGCCTGGTGAAATAATTGGTGACAGGCATAGAGAGAGTCACCAAAATTTTCTCGCTTCTGAGTAGCCCAAGGAAAACAATCGTAATCATAATTACGTAGCCGTTAATCGCTTGTCGCCAATAATGAAACCTGAAACCCTGGATAATTGAAATTAACGTCGTAGCCAGTGACTGGCTGCAAAGTTGTTGAAGTACTTCCTCGAGAAAACAAATAAATTATCTTCACAACCGAAAGGTACTTGGCCGGGAAATCTTGCATCCTAAGTGCGTGTCCAAAACGTTTTTTACGTATACTCAGCTGAAAAAAATTCGCAACCACCGGTTATAAACCTTCTCCCAAGTAAATAGCAACACAATATAAAATAAAAGTTGTGTCAAATGTTGTTATTGGCTTTGAATTCTACAATCGGTGGTGCTTAAGCCCTAAGAATATTAGAAAAATTTCCCGCGTGGTGTAATTTTTTATACGCGTGTTACTTTGGCATACATGCTTATACACATATTTATACATGTTGCAGAAATATTTCTAAAAATTCAATTGCAAATATTCTGCGTGTTGACTGCCACAAATCTAAAGAGAGCCAGCCCTCAGGAAGCAGACTTTCTGGTTGAACTTGAAGATTTTCTAGTAGGCTTTGCTGGCCCTCCGCTTCTCCAAAAAAAGCAGAAATAAGAATTTTCCATTTCAGGCATTAATTATTTTGCGTACTTTCTATGGTTCGAGCGCATATTTCTATAAAAAGTATTTTCTGAAAAGCCACGTCGTTTTGCTACCGGGACCAGCTTTTTAGATCAAAAAGCTTACAACGTATTACCGAATTTACTGCAAAATATTTTGCGAAAATACCACATTAGAAAAAAAATAAATGGGTTATTTCCCACATAACACATCATTTTGGGAGTAAACGAGATGTAATATTACGAATTCGGTTTCTTTGTTGATAACATAAGTTTACTGCAATAAAAGATGTATAAATATCAAACGAAGCTCAGCCACGGCAATAAATAGGTATACTTTCCCAACCCTGATAATTGATTGTTTTCGGCTGAGCAAACAGGTCATTTCATTTCTCCGTAAACACGGTGTCTATGGTGGTGGCATTTCCTTCGCGTAACCAACGTAAACAAAGTAGTTAGGTGACCATGTTTTCATGTGACCATTTTTGCAGACGTTTTTTTGCAGTGCTGGTATAGGGCAGGTTTTGATCAAATGTGCATGCGTGGACAGTGTGTACTAAGAACCTAAGAACGAGCATTTGTAGAATTCAAAGCCAAATAGCAACATTTACACAACCTTTATTACATATTGTGTTACTGTTCATTGGGGATAATGTTTATAACTAGTCTATGGGATTTTTTTTTTCAGCTAACTATATGTAAAAAACATTTTGACACGCAGTTAGGATGGAAGATTCCCCGGTCAAGTACCTTTCGGTTGTGAAGATATTTTCTTGGTTTTCTCGAGGAGTTCTTCTACAATTTAGCAGCAAGCGCGCTGGCCGCATGGATATTTCGCAAAATCCAAACTTCTTGTGAACACTCTGTTGATTTTGATCTAATGCAGACTACTGGAAATAAAATACTTCTTATCAAGCTACGACGACCATCATTACGCGGAAAGTCATTCACTGGCCTTTATTCGTCGGCTGATATTTAAGTTGGGAAGGTAACGCAATTTTACGCTTATGTCAATATAAGTCATTCTTTTTTTACCCCTGGGCCGTGACTAGAGTGTCTACGACATGTCGAGAGTGGTCGACCAGCGTTGAATCCTCTTAAAGGCATTCCTTCTCCTTCACCTCGTCAATGTATGGCAGCCTCTTCGAAAAGCTTCGTTTTCACAAAACGCCTGTATTTCTTTTGTTTATTGAAATATCCAGAACAAAAAACTTCGGTAAACCCGTGTCTACTCAAACTCAAATGTCTGAAAAAATCGGCTGGGTCCGAAATTTTGCTCGCCGAGCATTTATTTATTTTATTTATTTGCCTAATACTGCAGGCCCAGTGAAGGGCACAAGCAGGAGGGACATAATTACAAGGCTCGTAATATGGACAACAGAAGATCAAGAACAAGAAAAGCGCGAAGATTAAGGACATAACTCAAATAATGAATAACAAAGAAATTTCACACTTTAACAATACAGGTCAAGATACAATATGGTCAATTGAGTCTATGCCATTTAGCTCTCAGTATGCTATGTATTTGCCTCCCTTTATTCCGAAGCGTTTTTTCGTGGGGCATTTATATGTTTAAACGTTTCCATAGAGTACACAAGGTAAAGGCGCTATACTTAACTGTGTAGGATTTGAGTGGCTGCGGCGAACTGTGCGAAGAGTCAAAATTCAGCTTGGACGAAAAAACACAGGACGTAGATAGAAAACATGGACACAGTGCGGTCCGCAAAAACAGATACAATGCTGTGCGGACATAATGGTTTCCGGACACAATGTCCCGTGGGCGTTAGCCGACGAAGGGGAGTGGACGCCCCGGTATTGGCCCTGCGGAGCAACAGTCATGTGCATTCAAGTTTTATTTACTTGGAATAGTGACAACGAACTTGTGTCTCTTGTATGTTTTTTATGTTGCACTTATCGCAACTGCTCCCACTTCTTCAAACATGAAAGCGGCCATTCTATATTGCTTTTTTAAAAATAAAATGGCCGTTAGAAAAGACTCTTTATGCCTTGGTTTACGGTGACTAGCAGTACAATAAAAATTATTCTCGTGTGAGTTAGCACCATCCGACAGTATAGCATCCTCAATATGTTGTTCGGATATCAATAATTTAAAAACGCAGGACATGAATGAACTTTTGCAACGCGCCATTCGAAAAGGGACTGGAAGGTGATAAAGGTGGCTCACCAGCGAGTGCACGTAACTGCTGTTGTGTGACTGTTTTGGTCACCCAAATTAAATGTCAGTAGCTGACTTTCCATTCAAAAACCGGATGTTCAAATTTTTGATGTTGCAGCTGAGAGTTTGAAAAAGTTTCAAGAGTTGCCACATGTCCAAACGTCAGAGAGATGGATGTACGCCCTATAATTCACGACAAAATTAGCCTAATGGAGCGCACATAGCTGTATTAAACCGTACCTGACTGGGACGCGATGAAAGTACGTACTAACCGGCAGTACGGTTTATCCAAAAATGCATTAGGCTTAACGGAAAGCCAATCGGGCATTCGGCGGAAATACGTATAAAAAGAAACTACGGCTCATGCGGGCATGGTTTAAGGTATACCGCCAGCTATGAAAAGATGTTTTTTATATAGAATTCTGTTCTTCTTACAATTTGTAGAACTACAACGCATTTTAAAATGTTCTGCAGAAAAAAACATGTTCATATCTCAGTTAGTTCAACAGGTATAGCCAATTTTTACAGCTGGTGTGGTGGATTTGATACCGAATCTAAAGTGATGCAGTGACAGAAACTGATAACGCAGTGAATATCAGCAGCGTACATAAAAACGGTTTGGTATATTTTACGCTGATACGTAACAGATTACTGAAAGACCACTTTTTAGTGTTCCGCTTTTCAAAACATTGCTTTAAACTTCTCTAAAGGAGATTCGTGATCCCAGAAACGTCTCTTGATTTTGGGCGCGCTTTATGCTTCTGTGGGAAGGGTGGCAGGCTAGCCATTTCTATGAATGATATTTTCAACACAAACAGTAACACATAGGTTGGACTTTAATAAAAAGGCGTAGTCAAGTGCAAGATAAGTGGCGATAAACGCCAAAGTTTCATGACAATCGGTACAGAGTGAATGCTCCAATCGAAGACCATGCGGACGGGAAGGTATCGGTTAGTGCTGCTCAGCTTGCGAACATGGAGAAAAATTCTGAGGTGACGGTGCGAGAACCCTTGCAGTACCATAGCTATTCTGACCATATCTGTGTTTGCGCAGCTAACTTGGGTTGCCTAAGACGTCCTCATGGCCGGCCCACCCTACCCTTTGGTCTATATGGGGCTGTGGGACAATCTAATGATGGCAACAGAACGGCACATATATTTTGATGGAAGCAGACATCGAATTTGGCCGCCACACTAATTTGGCCGCCCAGTGACCATTATCGAGTGAAGCAGTGAAAGCGCCAATCAACGGGTAGAAGAAAGCACCTCCGCAAGAATATATGGGCTAACAAAATTCAGAAAATTGCTCGGGGTGCCATAGGAAAATTGCTCGAGGTGCCTTGCTATCAACCAGATGACGTTTAACGTTCTAGGAAAATATTATCTGGTTTAAACACGGATAGAAACACTTTATTCATATTTTGCTCAAAACTTGATTTCTGCACTTACTTCTTAGGCGAGAAGTTGCAACTCCAAAAGGAGTAATCATTTTTTAATGAAACTTAAACTTGGCCGCCTTTTCTCTTTATTACTGTTCTGTACAATGAACTAAGATTTTTTAAAACGGAGGGTAAGTTTTGATGTAATCATTATACCGACGAAAATGACGCATTTAACCTGTTTTCTTTGGTTTTGTTGTTACAATTTGATTTCATATTATCGAATGGCAAAGTTTCTAGTTATTTGCAGTACGCTGGGCCACCGCTCTACGGATCATTTGCAAATCAAGGCTGTAAATTAAATAATTATAAATGTTCGCGGAACGCCCAAGTTTGCTGTATTGTTTGTCAATATTCGGTACCAAATATATTATTTGAACTATTGATTAAACTTTCAATATTACCAGGAAGTCCTTTAGAGATTCATAAAACAAAAACGTTCTACAAAAAAAAGCAATAACAAGTGATTTCTGTAGTGCAACTTTACTCTAAGGAATTGTTGATAAAATAAATTCCACAAAATTATTTCAACTGCAAAACAAACCCAGTGATTTGGACATCTTTTCGTTTTATAGATTAATTCTTAAAGCAACGAATGTGAAAGTTAAAAGTTAACGTTGTTATATAACAAACGATAAAAAGCGTTGTTTAGTTTTTGTAAGTGTAAACAAAACTACAACAACATAGTTATAAAAAAGTAATTAACGCAGTTCCCCATTGCCTTGTGATTTTCTTGTTGAAATAAAAATGTAATGTTTTATTAGTTCCATTTTACTAAACCATGTGGTGTGCTTAATTCTAACAAGGCACCTGTGTTACGGTTGTCTCCGGCATAGCAGAGGGGTTTTTGTTTAGCAAGACATGGTAGCATGGTGGCCGCAAGGAGCGAAGAGGGCGTCCTTTCCAAAGAATATTTGCTTTCTAACACTTTTGGGCTGCAGTCAAAATCGACATTATTAGCGAGCACAAAACATTCACGCTCCCTGCTGCGTTCACTCTACATCATTCGCTATCCTTAATGAAATGTTCTGTGCGTGAATACAATAGCCCAATTCCATCTTTTAGGCCCACAGTTTCACTCATTTTTGACGTATTTTTACTGTACTGCGGAGATACATAATGCACGTGTTATAATAAAGACAATGACAAGTGTGAAAATGTGTGATTCATCAAAAACATGTACAGCGGTAGTCTTGCTAGTCATTATAGGATAGTCGACAACGTCACGGTTCCTCGGGGACGCACTTATTATTGTTGTTATTCGAACAATTGGTTACGTACACACTCTATAATAATGTTATTTTCCACGCCATTAACAGCCTTTGGAAAATACCAGTTTCGAAATTATTCTACAAATAATCCGGTTAGGGATCACCGACACCAGCACTGATCAGTAAGGGTTATATATATGTGACTGTAGGGCAAAAGAAACAATTAATAACAATTGCATCATATAGTTTACAACATAGAATATACATGGCTCAAGCTGATTGAAGTATTGAAGTTTCAGAAACAACCCTTACTGCGTTACCGCGTATTGAGAGGAGGCGCACATACCGTGGGGTTTCACGTAGTAACCCGCTTGGGGTAATCTATACAGATATCAATTGTTGGGTTCAACCACAGTTACTCAACGCTTTTCTGACCACGAAACTCCGGCAGCAGGTGCATAAAAGGGCAAAAGCTATCGCTAGGGTCGCCGCTGTAAGGAAGTGGGCATTCAGAACCCGCGCCACCAGGGCGCACAGCACACCGGTGAAGCGGCTGCCCGTTACATGCAGTTCACGGCACAGGAAATACTCTGCTATCACTCTTGTTTTTTTTACATAAAATGGGTTATCTGCCCTCGCTTGTGAAAAAAGTTTTCTTCGT
>CM023452.1:26757629-26935239 GCA_013339765.2 Haemaphysalis longicornis | reverse complement strand
CAACGAGCTGCACTCGACCCACTGCTTTATGTAGCAAAAAGTTAAGATGTAACCGCTAAACCAAACGGCAGATGTTCTGGCCTTTTTTAGGTGCGATTGTGCAAGCTCGAGCCAATACGGTATGGTTCGGATAAATGCAAACAAAGCGTGTAGTAGGGGGCGAAAAAAATATATGCCCAGCGAAATGAAACTAAAGAACGAGGCTTGCCCCTCGGCAGCCAAACATCGAACGCCTGCCCGTGGGTGCCGCGCAAATAAATTCGCTTCTTACCTTGTTCCATTCCCGCCACGCCTGACACAACACAGCATTAATAAAGCACTGGCGTTAAATACGATTTGGGCGGCACACTCAATTGAGGAATGGCGGTAGAGCGGAGGCCATTAAAAGCTGTTTCTACTTTCCTAAAAAAACTACAACATGCCCGAAAATATTACTTACTTGCATGCGATGATAAACTTGTATGCCCTTTTTTAAAGTATCGATGGGTACAATGGGTACAGTTTATCTTATGAATAGAAAACAGTACGTTGATGTTAGTAATTGTTTTCAAATGTATGTGGTTTTTCCTCTGGAGTTCCGCAAGGAAGCGTACTCGGACCGCTGTTATTTTTAATTTACGTGAATTCTGGTATTCCGGCTGACGTTTCATGGCGTTTGTTCGGGATGATTTGTGTTGTTTTTAAAAAACAGGTTTTATCTCCAGATGATCATAGTTCACTACAAGGTCTTTTTCTTTGCTTCTTGACAGGTGGTGTGAGAAATGGGGCATGGAACTGAACAGGGGAAAACTGTACTGATGCGCATAACCAGGAAAAAGTTACCGAGCTCATATTTTTATAAAATTCAAGATTGTATTATTCTGAGGTCAAAGAACACAAATACTTTGGCGTCAACCACCGCTTCAAAAAGCGATTAAAATGGTCAGCCCATATCTCGAAAACCTGTGCGTCCGCAATGCGTAAGCTTTATTTTCTCATAAGAAAACTCAGAACGGGCCCCGGACAGTTAAGATTTTAGCTTATAACACTTTTGTAAGAAGTAAATTAAATATGCAGCGTAATATGGGACCCGCATACGAAAAAAGATAAGATTCAACTAGAAAGAGTCAACCGCAAGGCCGTGCGATTTATATTTGGGAAGTACAAAGGGAGGACTCTCCTACCCAGTTAATGCATGATAATCAATTTCAGACCTTGGAAACTCGCCGAAAGATTAGTCGCATTGCATTCTTACACAACTGTTTCTCAGGAAAAATTAAACTAAACCTACCCGATTATGTGAACCTCTAAAAACAAGGAGGACTCGTCACAATCACCAACATTCATCACTCCCATCTTGGCAAAAATTAATAGCTACAAGTACAATTTCTTCTCCCCTCAAACAATTGAAGATTGGACTTCACTCCCTGCACAATTATTTCTTTTTTCTAATTTCATCACCCAGGGAGAAAAACATTTCCCTTTTTAATTTTCGGGACAAACATTTATTCATTCTGGTCAATGTGTAACCTTCATGTGAATAGTGTCGTGCATTTAGCGTTGTACCCTCTCCTGGTTGGGCAAATTTATGGCCTGCAGTATTGTAAATAATATATGCCTCTTCCATGCGGAGTCCTCATCAGCATTGACTGAGCAAAAGATTAGTAAAAAAAAAATAAACAATACCAGTGGACTATACGTCGGGATAGTATCAGTCAAAAATATCTTAAAATCATATTGATCTGGAACTGCTGCAAGTCAACTGACACAAGAAGAGACTGAAAAAAGTTTGAAATTATATATTAGGGGATAAACTAAAATAAACGAAGACGCGTATGAACAACCGGCCACCAAACGAGGTGCTCCGTTAAGTTATAACGAACCGATAAAGGCCTTATCTGGCTCGTCTAGACGGGTTTAAAGATCTTTTTTTCTTAAGTGCGGAATAGGCTATCGGAGTAGTACGGTGTTCCTAGTTTGATTGTTAGAGTTTGAGCATTCGCTAGGATTGTATTACCGGCAGCACGAATCCTAATGTTCTTCGTCTTATAGTATATTGGTTTCTCGTTTTATACTCCTACCTGTATACCCTGAAGTGAGGTTTGCAGTATAAAATAAGTAAATAAATAATTTAGCAAAGAAATGGACACGTTCGATCCCGACCGCAGCGGCGGTTTTCTGATGGAGGGGCGGAAAGCGAAAAACCCTTATGTTCGAGATTTCGGCGGCGCACGCTAAAGATCCCTAGGTGGTCAAAACTAATCCAGAGCCCTCCAATACGGCGCGCCTCATCACCTGTGTGGCGTCGGCGTGTTAAAACATCATAATAAAAGCAATGATGCAATGAAAAAAGCAACCCCAGAAAAAGACGAGGCACAGCTCCGGGTCTGTGTTTTCCCTCCTTGCGTTGCTTTTTACGATGTTTCATTTACTTCTATTGGGCACAGAACCGACAAAAACCAAAAAAATAAACCTTTTTCCTGTACCGGTCTTCCTAGCAACCGCCACGGCGAACTAAAATTAGCAGTAAGGCCCCACCCCCCTCACCCCCCATCTCCAAAGTAAGGTTTTCGAGGAGAACCTGTGCACATAATATCATCGTGGTCAATCTCAAACGTCTTTGCCCCTTTCCTTTGAAAGCCTTCTTTGTGTGCAGCACGAGCTCACCACGAGCTGTCGACCAAGCGGAAATAAAGGTGTGCAGCGCTAGAAAGCATAGGGTGCCTCGAAGCGCCCCCCTAGGAAAGCATAGCCGCGCCCCAAGCAGTAGAGCAGAGGGGCGCGCCCTTTTGTTCGTTTTGTAAAGCCGGAATGGTAGGCGGCGGGGGAAGGTTTCTCCCCTAACTACCCTCCTCTCCCTCCCACCCACCGAGTCACTAGATCCAACGAGTCGTAAGATCCAAAGGGTCGGTACATCCATCCGAGTCATTAGATCCAACGCGTCATTAGATCCAACGGGTCAGTAGATCCAACCGAGTCACTAGATCCAACGCGTCAATAGATCCAACCGAGTCAGTAGATCCACGAATGGATGTAATGACTCGTTGGATCTACTGACGCGTTGGATCTGGTGACTCGGAATCTCTAAGAAACCAGCACACCTACGCTCTCCTCCTCCCCCCCGCACATACGGGTGCGCGCTGTTGTCTTCTTCCTGAATCCACAACTGCTACGTATACATTCTAAAATGTTGCATGAAGGACATTTTGAGCAATCGTCAGCATTTCTTAAGTAACCGAAATGACCGAGGAATTATCACGGTAAACAACTTTGCAATTTTTAGCCAATCTATCCTGTCGTAGCCTGAAACCATGCTTCAGTTTGAACATCACGGTCGCTGTCAACCAAGGAAATAGTTTAACTGTGTCATTACTGTCCGCTTCATGCTGAAGCATGGTAGTCTTGGAGTTTCTGTATGCGGGGCCATGCCAATACGCATGTTTTCTTGGTGCACTCCAGGAAACAAAATGCTGACCTTTTTCGGGCATCGCACCATGCCCGAAGGTCATGCTGGCTCTGCACAGCTGCCCAATCCTCCGTTTTCTGGTGGACCAAGGAGATTCCCAACATAATTTCCATTTCCCGCGTCTCTAACGAAAACTACAAAACTCCTGTGCGCCCTATACATTCCAGAGCCGCCCATGCTCATGAACTGCAAATACTTTTTTATCGTTTAGCTTTAAAACCGGCAGTTGGCTGAAAAAATGGCAGCGAACGCGTCAGCTAAAAAAGTATGTCCTTTCATTAAAGTTTGAAACCAAAATGGTAGAGACCACATTATAACTCTTTCCTCAGATCTCACGACAAAATTCAAAACGCAGCAATAATTTTCTCAGCTTGCACAGAACATGCCTAACCGCAAGAGTATGGTCAGACATCGCCGTCTTTGCGTTATTATTTTTTCTTGCTAAATATAAAGTTCGATACAGCATCGAATGGTGAACTTTGCAGTGACTTGCTCTACCTCATCTGGGAGTGGTAACTAAATGGGGTGGCTGCTCCAGAAAAGTTACTGGATAGTACACGCCTTCAGGCAGACTATAGGGCATTTATGCACAAAGCATTGAAAACTTGACAGGTAATAATGCAAGTATTTGAGAACACCAAGCTCATTACAGCAGACTCTACATTGGGCTGTGCCGAAATGTAAACCAGATTCATTATGTTACAAAGCACAAGCTTCTCATGTCCGCCGGAGACCTGATAGAAGCTACGAAATGGACTGCGTTGAGACTCAAAACAGAAGCGCAAATTTAAACTGGCATGACTTAACAAATACTGATGGCTGAATTATTCCGCTTTGCGTGTGGACTAATCCTGCCATGTTCGTGTAATTTTCGCCCTTAACAGCGCTGTTATTGCGCGTGATGTCTGTGTGTTTAGGGTTGATATTTGTTAAAATTATTGCTACAGACATAATGCTTCTTGTATGTATCATTCATAGCCTCTCGTTTTTTTAAAGATAAAACCTGCGCTACACATAACGCAAGTGCATAGATTCGATGTATACTGCACAGAATGAGCTCCATTGGCCTTACACTGGCCGCTACTGTACGGGCGTCGAATGCAAAACGTTTTATTTTGCATCTTGGACAAGAACAACTAAATAAAAAAATCTAATTCTTACGGCCTACGTCATTTTATTGCGGATGTCACACTCACCATACTCCACATGTTGAAATAAAGTAAGTAATTGCATGAAACTATGGACGTTTAATGCAATGTCTGCAGAAGGTTCCCGTGCGTGCAATGTACGTCCAGTATCACGGGCAGAGATTTGCACCACGTGGTCTGCGGATTTCCGCCCAGTTTACAACTTCAGCTGGCACAAATACAATCATAATCAACACCAATATCATGAGAGAACCTTAAAGGGTCTTTTAAAGACAAAATACAACCTTGTTCAATTGAATAGCAACTAGCCTTTGGTAACTCGCACAGCTCCATTCCAATCGCAGGCGTTTTTTTTTTTCAACCGAAGCAATGCAACAAATGTCAAAAAAATTTTTTAATTTAGCGCTGCAGTGAAGTGATATCAGCAATGGAGGCCCCCCTACAATCGACCAATCATGTTCCTTGGCGGTGACTTAACGTTGGGCGCCAATCGTACAAACAAGATCCTGAACTGTCAGTGAAATCGCCGCCGGAAAGTGGGCGGGGATTCGCCATTGCTTCAAACGTTTAATTTAATATTAGGCCCGTGCGCATGCTGGCCCGTGCGCATGCATGCAGTGTCTGAGGCCCGGCAGTCATGCGCCGCAAACTCGTGATTGTTGATACCAAAAAGTTAGCTCATTGAATTAGGTTAAATGAACAAAAAAAAAATCGAAGCGCGAATTCACTGGAGCTCTGTTAAAAATATATTTCCTCGATATTCTCCAAAATTCCGTTTTCTGTGTCCGAATAATATTTACAAAGCTCGGTCCAAGTTTAAAAATTGTAAGTCCAATATACTCGCTCTATGGTTACGTTTTCAGGTTGAAAAGGCCAAATTTTTTCGGACTCATGTTTATAGTCTTTCGAACGCGGGCTGATATTTCAAAACAGTCCGACGGGCTCAGGTTATTTTATTAAATTTTGCTGGGTATGGTGGGGCTCGGGCTTATATTTAAAAATATGTCGGGTTCGGGCCGAGCCTAGGAATTGTGGCTTGCGCAGTGCTCTAGCATGATAAAATTAAAAAAAACAGAAATGTGCGTAAGTCGGCCTGCCTAACGCACCATGCTGTTTCCGCGGCTGACAAAATGCGACAGAAACATTAGCAAACAATGAAGAAACAGTATCCACACGCTAGCCTCGATCACTAAAGCACGACACACGCGGTCTACTTGGTTGACCAAATGGGTTGAAAAAACGAACAAATAGTACATGCGCTTGGAATAGCTGTACTTCTCCCATAAGATGCTACCTTACTAGTAGCATTCGCGAAGCTATTGCAACGCGCATTCGCCGCACTAGGGATGAATTTACACTGCAATAGAACTGATGCCCCTCGAATACAGTCGAAAATGAACGCTGCGGGTTGCGTTATTTATTTGCTTCCGTTCTCCGTTGTTTTGTGTGTTTTCTCACACCCGCTGCGTTTGCGCGCATTACCGGGACTCGTTTGGCGTTGCTCGCGCGCTCCGGCGAGTTGACGCTTTCGTGTGGTACTGATTCGTACCTGTTCTTGCTTCAAGCGCACCGAGCTTCTATTTCGCACTTGCATTTCGACTCACATGTGGTTTCGGTTTTGCTTTTCCCTTCGTGTTCCTATAGTCTGCTATATAGTTAAGCGCTCCACACGTTCGTTGGACATGCGTGGGTGAGCGCACACATGTGGTAATTATTTACAGAATGGAAAGCGAACACTAAACAGATGACACAATGACATTATCTCCCCACTGTTGAGTCGATGCACATGATCCTTATAGGAAAACACCAGCTAGCCGCTGCACATGATCTTGGTTTGAAAATTGTAAAAGGAGCCTAGCAGGAACCACACTTGTTTAAATGTTCTTGGTTCTTTGTTTTAATTGTTTGTAACGTGGGTGTAAATAGTTAAGTGTAAATAAGGTGTAATTAGCTTATGTTTATTGGTGTACAGTGTGCTAAACAGCGTGCAGTTTTAAAATGATCGCGCAGTAAAATGATGCGGTGTGGCTTGGTGCTTTTCTGAGGATTGCGGTCGCGAATCCTGTATTTGCACGCTTTCCGTTGACTTGACTGAAGTTTTAAGACATCTGTCATGTGTGCTTCGTGGGCACAATTTGTAAAAAACAACGTAAATGTTTGCGCATGCACGACGCTGTTTGCTCGGTATGCAGAACTTGATAGAAAAATCAGCAAAAAAAATTAAGAAAGAAACGCAGAAACGTTAACCTTAAGCAGAAAGCCTTAAGCACCCCGCTCATTCCTCAGTTGATACAACACGATAGAAAAACCATCAAACAACGAAGAAAAAAGTATCCGCACGCTAGCCTAGATTGAGCACGGCGTGCGCGGTCTGCTAGGTTGACCAAATGTGATGAAAAAAGGAGCAAACAGTGAATACAGAACGTAGGTATACCTTTTCCATAAAAAAGCCTTGGCACATTAATAGCATTCTCTACTATTTTGACACGAAAAAAGAACTGTAGCTCCTCGGCGACTGCCCGACGCACGCCTGCCTGCCGCTTCCCGAGGCGAAAAAACGCTCGGGCGGGCACGCGAGCGTCACCTCGTGGGGTTGACACTAAGTGCCTCACTGGGAGGCGGTCGCTTTTAAATGCAGAGTGTTATTTCTTTAACTCACATGTAGCGTCCGCCGTCCGTCCGCAACAGCTCAGCGCGCAGGTGCGCCCTCTCCCCCACTCCTCCTCTCCCGCATCACGCTACCCTCCTCGCTCTCAACAACAGGTCCGCACCCCTCCCCCTACACTATATAAAAAAATAATACTTATCGGCGCCTGGTTTCGATCCCACGACCCTGCGGGCGGAACGTAATGCACATGGTGCTCTACCCACTGCGCCACAAAGCCGACACAGATTCAAAGGCTACGAACGCGCCTTATATCCTTGACTCATTCAAACTACGTCAAGAAGCTGCTGATACAACGCATTCACTACCTGTGGGCGGAACGCGAGGTACATGGTGCTCTTCCCACTGCGCCACAAAACCGACACAGAATCAAAGGCTACGAACGCGCCTTATATCCTTGACTCATTCAAACTACGTCAAGAAGCTGCTGATACAACGCATTCACTACCACCAACTCTCCAAACACTAAACGTTAACGCAATACACCCACCCCCTATGCGACGCATTTACTCGAGTCCCCCTCGCGGGGAGATGGGCCCAATTTTTTCCAGTATACCCAGTTCACTATACCGTGACGACTCGTGAAGGCAACGTAGTAGTCACGGGCGCTCGGGTAGGAAATCTCTGGTACATGGAGGATTCTTTCCTCCATGCTCTGGTATCTAGGAGTCGATTTAGGGAATCACACAGTAGCGTTGCGGTTTAAAATCGACGTGGAAGCAACTCTACACAATAAAAATTAATAAAGTGCAGTTTACACGCCTGCTTAATTCGGAACTTTGCCGAAAAACTGGGACACAGCGAAGCGGCGGCGCACGTCGCTGGCCGTCTTCCGAATAGGACGCTACTTCCGGTCGCTGCCTCTCGGTTTCTCGCTCTTCCGGCGATGCGGCAGGGAGCAGTGGGCGGGGCGTAGGGCCAACTTTAACGACGAATACCGCTGTCCTTAATCTAAAAATGCCGAAAAAAAGTTTCTAGGCATAAACTGACCAATGTAATAATTGTAAAAAGTACAGTTTTGCCCGGTTTTAAAAGCGCTTCAGTAGCCCTATATGAAACTATATACCAGTGGCTCCCAGAGTTACTGGATATGTACCAGTTGCGAAACTCTCCATAGGCCCCGTGTATCAAAAGCCGGTCTTCCGTTGGCCCCTCTGCGCTGAGGCGAGCACGGGGCAAGGGGACTAGCCTGTCCAGGGACGTAGAGGGAGAGAGGCAGGGGCCGCCCGCCCCCCCCCCCCCTGCCCCTCCAGAAATTTTTTGGGCCATACCTCCCTTTCCTCGCGCCACCTCTCTTCTCCCCTCGTACAAATTCTAAAGCACCGAATTTACAAATCCTGGCCTTGATAGCTATTCGAGGCGTTTTTCCGAAATGAGCCAAATCCCCCTAACGCGAATTATGGATAAAAAACGAAAGTTTGGTACAGGACCTGAATGAAATGCTGTCAAAACTATTTAATGATATTTTACTTACAAGTCAGCTAGGGAAAATTTATGGCGACAAAAAATTAAGAAATATGCGCAGAATTTGACCAATATTAGGATAAGTTCGGATTTGGTTCGTACTGAATTGAAACAGTCAAGTTGGCGCAGTATTTTTACTAAAACGTTATTGCAATCGGCTGTAAAGACTGGTACGATAGAGTTTTAAGCAAAAAAGGCAATAAACATGTGCAACCGGGCTTCAAGAACAGTGCAACCATTTATGAAGAGCTGGTGAGCCCTCCTGGCAGCATTAGCAGCTCTTTTCGAATTGTTCCGTAAGGTACATTTTGGGCACGCCTGAAGCCACTCACGAAGCTCGTCATAGCCATGCCGCGAATTTCCTAAACGCTTCACAAGAAGCCTGCTCATGTCGTCTGCTAAGTGGCTCGTACCCACAGAGAGGGGGAATTTGCCATGGCTTGTAAGCTGGGGCTGATTCGTTAGGTAAATGGCGAATATGGAGTACCAATAATAACCAGATTTACTCCGTAAGGACGAGGGTGACGACATGAAATGATAATTACACATATCTCAGTTTCATTTCGTTCACTTCGGTTCACTTTATCGTGGACGTCTGGCGGCAGATCTTTCGCCGATCTCCCAATTGCGGTATAAACTCATGATAAGCCAGCTCGTAAAAGCAAAACAAAAATATGAAAACACCTACAAAACAGGCCGAACAGTCACACCAAAAGTGAAATCTCATTGGGTAAATGAATTTGGCGCATTTTGATTCGTGCTACTGCAGGAGCTGGCTCATTTTCGATACGAGGTAAGATCTGCGTACATGCTTG
Source organism: Haemaphysalis longicornis (assembly GCA_013339765.2). Lineage (NCBI taxonomy): Eukaryota > Metazoa > Arthropoda > Arachnida > Ixodida > Ixodidae > Haemaphysalis > Haemaphysalis longicornis. The sequence goes on along the minus strand of CM023452.1, from coordinate 26,925,702 downwards.
CCGCGCATTACCTCAACTATTTTCTTGCCACATTTTTTCTCGGGGAAAGTTGCCGGGATTCTTTTGGGAGTGCAGTTTCATCTGACTTAGGTCTGGATTGTGTATTTGGCTTATTTCGAAAAAAATGCCTCATTTCGTGGTCAATGTCGGATTTAAAATAAAATACGCGAGGTTTATTTGCTCCGTTTACATGCAAGCCAGTACCGCTGCACACTGGCTTCGTGCTATGCTGCCGGCTTGTCACTTGCCATTCGCTGCACCCCATTTACCCTGTTTGTCTGCAATCGGTGCTTGGGTCCTCTTGGAGAGCACCAACTTATCGCTTGTTTCACCAGTGGGGCGGTTTCAGCGGCTCGGGTCGCATATGCTTTGGTGGGGAACAAGTTGTCATTAACCATTCAAGAAATCCCTCCGTCCTAGCGCGACATGGTGTCGGCGGATACTATCGCCCATGCCTGGTGTTTGTGACTCAACCGGTTCCTTCCCTGAGCCGAACTCACAGCGCGTTTTCCACTGGTTTTCGTGGAAATGCGGCTTTTGCGTTTGTCGGTGAGAAATCTGCTTGCCGGCGAGGATCCCGCTGTAGGGTTTTTCTACGGAATGTCTTCCAACGCCTGGCTCTCGCACGTGTGCAGCGTCCGCCGAACACGCCAAGGTGACACAAAGGCTTGCAGCCGGATGGCGACGAGCGGAGTGGCGCGAGCAGATGCCCGGCGCCTCTAACGACTGTTACGCCCGCTTAGGAAAAGTTACCGTGGTAGTACGAAAGCCCTGTTCCACAGTCGGTGCGTCCGCCTGGACAAGAAGGATCACTCACAAAGGAAGCTCGAGAACGCTACAAAGCCCGACGACGGCGGGGTGACAAAGTGGAGGCGCGCATCGCAGTTGTACGGCGGCACTGCGGCGGTATTCCTTCGGACAAATAAGCCAGTGACAGAGGCATTGTTGATTGACAGCCATTGTGATTAATGGCTCCTATGCCCAACGGCGGGTTTATGGACCCCGAGCTGCATTCCTATGAACACACCTCCAGGACACGGGGCTTGAGCAGGGAAGGGCACAGAGTCAAGGTGGCCAATGGTCAACGTGAGAGACACGGGTGTGCAGCGGGTGATTGGTGAAAATGAACCCGGGCCGGACCTCTCCACGGACACCAACCAGACTTTTGGCCGAGGGTAAGTTCGGCTTCACCATAGGACTGTCAATTCTGTTTTTTTGTATTAGAGAGGTTATAAAACCCCGAGTACATATGATGTAAATACGAGGAGCATTAAACATAGCGATGTCGGAGTATCGTTAAGGTTTCCGCAGATGGCAACGAGTTTACTTCCCCAACGGGCAGAACAAGAGGACGGCGGAGAATCTCACTCCCGCCTTGCGTGCTGAGCCGTTGCTATGGGCAAAGACAGCAGGACAAGCCACGCTGCAACGCCGAAAAAGCGAGAAGGCGCATCCCTGGAAATAGCAAGCTTCTTTACAAAACGTCCATAGGTAAATGCTGACGCGCTGACGCTTGCAACCGTTTTTTTATCTACATATACTGCAGTCCAATGCGTCTCGATACTGCAATTTCCGAGGTCTGAATCGTTGGCACTTTGAATGGCAGACCGTTAAACGTAGAACTGTGAGTGTGTTTCAGGGTAATAACACCCGGCATTAGGCGTATGACATCTCCGATTTACCTAGCATTTTGTTTCCTTCCTTCATAACTAGTAGTCACAGGGCTTGTCTGGAGAAAAATATGGAAGCGCAAGAGATTTGCCGCAAAGATCTGAACTCTCGAGTGCCTACCCTCTAATCCTGGTAACCCATAATGTAACTTCTAAACGAAAGTAACCTATAAAATAAAGGTTACAATGAACCCATTTTGATGTTTTCTTTATCCCAGTCCATTCTAAGGGTTACAAGCATGAAGTTAAAAGCGGTTTAAAGGTTCCAATAATGATTTATAGGTTACATCAACAAAATCTTACATGTAACCTTTACGTTGTAACCTATAAAACGCCCTGTAACCGATAAGAAATGCTCGTCGCGCCTTCTCTCCAGGCGGCCGTTTATTTCTCCGTTGCATGACGGGATATAGAGAAATGGCGGCGCTCGCAGGCCCGGTGGCCGCGTTTTCGCGCCACTCGAGCCTTTTTACCGCTGTGATACCCCTAGATGAAGCGAGGATTGCTGTTACAAGACTTATTTGTCGGCGTGAGTCGCGGAGGCTGCGGCGAGCCCATTTGTGACTGGCATCGCTACACGGCCCGTTCTTCTACGACCAGCATCAAGTTCGCATGTTGGACCAATGCCCCGGCGCCAGTGAAAGCGAACTCGGTGAGTATATTCCCGTAAGGGCTTCCGTGTTTTCATTGGATGTATCTTTTCGCTGGGGGCTTTTCAATTTGAAATTGCAGCATTCGAGAGGGATTTTCGTTACCTGACTAGTTGCTTCGCTGGACGTTTTTTGTTGTCCGCGACGGCAATTGAATGAAATAACGGGCTTGCGTTCGTTGCGTCAGACTGGGGCGGACGATCGGGAAAGCCCGTACATTATAAAAGACAACGGCGCTCGTGACCTGCTTTCTGCTCTGTTTGCGCGCCTTTCTCATGCGTTGAGCTTTTTTGTTTACGCTGTTGGCTGCATCGGGCGCACTTGACGAGTAATTGGCCCATGTAATTGTCAGGTAGCTCTGTTTGAATAATTGAATTTTTTTCCCATTAAAGTCTTATATTATCGCGCTATTCTCTGGGTATTATCATTTTGTTTGAGCCGTCCGGAAATGTTCATTTTTCTCGCTGCATATATTCGGAATGGTGTCTATTTATTGGTCTTGTAGTAATATATCCGGATAAACACAAGGTGTGTGCTGCAGAAAAGTAGTCCACTAAATGCTGCCCGAAATTTCTAAACTCACTTTTGTCCAGCACAAGCCTCTTTTTTTGTGAAAGTTTGCCCTACCGCAAAATAAAAGGTTTTCATATGTACAGCACTCTTCATTTTGTCATATTTTGTCGCTTGATGGGGTAAAGTTTGGTGTTAGTCATTTTGAGACAGCGAGCCATTTTCGACCATGTTCAGGGGTGTTATGATTCTCTGGGGCATATCGCACAAAATAAGTCGTTTATTTATTCGCGTGGTATTGCAGGGCAAATGGTTGTGCTCACGTGCTCCTAGTGTAGTGCAGTAAGAGCGACTTTAGCAGAATGGTGCTATGTATGAGCCAGCATGCAGCTGCTTATTAATGTTGTTTGTTGATGATACAGAAATTGTGCAGAATTACACAGAGCAGGTGCATGTGTAAAAATGGGTGCTGTACCCTCATCGGTTCCTGGCTGTTCGAAAATTGTGGTTGCATCTGGCTACCTATTCTAGGACTTATCATCACTACTGTTTTTCTTGCAGGCAGTGTTCCTTGAGCTGACAACCAGGACTCCCCTGCGTATGACACAACTTGAAATGAAGTCTGAGTTCAGTGGAAACAACGGTATGAAAATGCAATAACTAAAACACATTTATTCAAATATTCTTTGTAAAGATGGCAACCCAGGCCTGCATAGTACAAAAGTATGATTCACTTGTAAAAATGCGATGCATTTCTTCAAATGTTATGATGTTATATTTCGTATCTTATTTTGCCTCATGTTTAGTGACTTTCTATCATTTCGTTACTACATGAAGGTTATGAATTCACATAACGATTTCCTCAGCATGGAGCTTTGTAGTTTTTCAGCAACTCTAGCTATTCTATAAGATGCGTGGTTTTGCAGAGCCAACAAGAACTCTTTTTCGAATAGAGCTCTTTAGAAAGCTCCAGTTGTGTGCTTGTGTTCTTTTCTTCGTCTTGTCAAGTTTGAGGTGTTCTTTCATTATGAATGTATACCAACTGCCCAGCTCTAAAGCCTATTACATTTTAACCCAAATAACCCTTCGAGTCATTACAGGTACAGACCTCCTGGGAATGCCACTTGAAGATCGGTGCAAGTTCTAGATGTATCCTCTCCCACAACACATCTGGACGAAAAAAAAATGTAAGTTGGCGATTCCTAATAGCCCACGAAGAAACCACCGATAAGAACACTTTACTTAATGAAAAACGTTTCGGCTTCCATGTGGGATCCTTGTTCAAAATGAAACTGCCAGTACAAGGGGGGGGGGAGATGTTTAAGTACCGCCAAAAATGTGACGCAGATGGCGTCAGCATCGTGAAAGCACGTTTCCTGGGTTTAGTGCGACGTTCGCTCTGTTGCGTGTACTAGTGATTCCACATGAAGGCGCGGAAATGTTTTTGTTTTCTCTTTTGCAAATGTATGTCAGTTTATCTCGTAGCCCAAAGTTTCTGCCTGTTCTGGGTGAGCATGCAGAAACATTTCGCAAGATAAACTGGAGCATGGCGCGATTAAAATTCTGAATAAACTGGAACATGGCACGATTGGCCGGTATGACTATAGTGGCTTCGCGTTTTTCTGAACAATGCGGCCAAATTACTCTGTGTAACGATTATTGAAATGATGTGAAATTATTAGGAAAGGCCGTAAATCACTCCTTCTGTGGTGCGGCCTTTCATTTCATTCTCTGGTCTCCGTCTTCTTTTTCGTGCAATATATTTTTCGTACTTCACATGCCTGTGGTTTGGTGTGAGGGGCTTATGGTTGCACTGGATTTTGTTCTTTTTCTGAAATTTTCTGTAGATGGCTCTTCAAGGTGGGGAAATCCAAGTGACGGCCCCTCACATATATACCTCTATCTGCGGCAGCAGGGAACAAGTTATCAGATGACGCGGGAATCGTCAGCGTGCCCTGATTTTGTGCCTGCTTGTGTACTAGCGTAAATTGCGAAGCTTACCTCTGAATTTTTTCCAAGCGCCTTTTTTCATGCAGGAAAATTATAGATCACATTTAAAGTTGCTCCAAAAGACAGATTGCAATCGGCTTAGACACTTCTTAGTGCTGCATAAAAAACGATAACTTGGCGTGGAATCACAACTCGAGGTGGAACTGTAAAGAGGAACCTAAGAGGGAAGTGTAAAAGATGAATTCGTAAGACTAGGTGAATTCCAAGTGTAATATTAGACTCTGAGGGAAACGGAGAATGTAGGGTACATAGCCATAAACACTGCTTTGTATTAAACACTTAATTTGTAATGAATGTTTTTTCTACTTTCCCACATTCTGCGTTTTTTCTGTGGAGAACCATGACAATAACGCTGTACTGGGAAAGAGCACCTCTGAGAACCATCTTATAAATGTAGCTCGAACTCGAATTCGTCTGAAATTGTTCAATGGCAGTATCCAAACGATTCGAAATACTTTGCATACATCCGTGCAAATATTGAGGTAATAATCTGTATATTTGGCCATGTTTTGTGAAGCTGTTCCGGAACATTTATTAAATAGGTTTAATAAGGATATATGAGTAAACCGAATTTTACCTGGAAGTCTAAAGCAATATAGGAAACCCCAATTCGCTCAGGAATCCGCACTCGTCTAATACTCGTTAAGAAACGATAATAACATTGGGGTGATTCGCAGCTTTGCTTTTTAATAAATAGCCCACAGGTGTTTCATAATAATAAATGTGAATGTTCAAAACTACTGATGCCAAACTTCTGGCTGTTAAATGCGCAAATATGTGTGCATGTACTGCAATTCTCTTTTGATAATCATGGCCTAAGTTGAGACAAGAATTTTTGGCTTAAGGTTATGTTATCATAACTTTGGCGTCCTTTTGAAGTATGCTATCAAGTGCATGTTTCCACTAAAGCTTGGTTTCACTAAAGCCTAATGTTGTTTAACTAAAGCTCAAATTCATGCCCGCAGTTTACCAAAAGACCTATCATGCATGTTTGATACTGGTTTATTAAACGGCACACAGCTGATGCAAACATCAAATTTAGTTATGCCTGTTTATAAGACTTAAGCGTTGCCAATACTCGCAAGATTTTTGGGTGACAACCTGGGTAACGATTATCGAACAGGTAATGCCAATGCATATATATTAAGAGAACATTTTCAAGCTTTTAAGTGCAATGCACTTCTTAAGCGACCCTGAACCTGCGTCCACCGGCAATGTCCGCATCACATACCCACGTGGGGGATTGGCCAGGAATCTCCTCGTCTTCCTTGGCAACGGGGGAGATGGGCGCGCGCTGCCTGGCCGCTGACATGGCACATACCCACGTGGGGGATTGGCCAGGAATCGGGCGTGAGAAGGGCTAATGCACCCGCTTAAAGGAGTACTGACAACGAAATTTCAAAGCTGAGATCCGCTCTAGCAATCAAGTACAACGACAACACAAATAGGTGTCTGTGAATAAATGCATCTTTCTTTCTTTGTAGTTGTGTGTGTGTGTGTGATCTCTCTTTCGCGAACATTACCGAACCGCGCAAATTCAACTCGTGCATTCGCACTTTCACATTCTTCCCCTCGGGGAAATGCGGGGAATTTTTTGGAACTACAATTTTAGGAATTATAAAAGTACATTCTCTTTTAGCCCCAGCTGTGTGGCCGGCACTTTATTCAATGGACGAACAAAAGACACCCGACGCAAAAGTTTAGACCGCGCAATGGACAGCATGGTCGCACATATCGTCTTCCAGTAACGCGATGTTTGTTTACCACGCGGGAAAGGCGCCTTCAGGGTGTCGCCACAGAGGCGCCGGCGAAAGCGCGCCTGGCGCGCAACATGGCATCTTCCAGGTGTGTGGCCTTGGACGGCGGTAGATGTAACTTATATAAAGGTATACATGCTGAAAGCTGCAAAGTAACCCATAAGTGAGTAACCCTTACGTGTATACGTATATAAAGGTTACGAAGATATAGGTTACGTTTGTACCTTATAAATTATAGGTTACAAAAATTCGAAAATGTATACCTCTATTAAGGGTTACCCAGCTTAGATTGTATAGGCACTCGATCCTGACTTATATATAACATATGGGATGGTTCAGAAATATGCCCTAAAGGGACCCTGCAACACTCTTCGTGCAGTGCAAGTAAACCTGCGCGCCGTTTAGATTAGACTTCCAGGAACACCCGAGCCAAATATTACACGTGCACGTGAAGCGGTAAGCGCGCAAATCGCCGTGAAAGACGCGGAAAAACCAACCGCGCTCTCTTCAATTCTCCTCATTATGCACCCCTGGAATCATAGAGTTTCTCACTAGCTTTGAGAAACTCTATGCCTGGCATGGCCTCTGCGACGTCAATCGGGCCATGGCTGTCCTGGCTGTCCTGTTCGCACTTTCCAGCAACGGTGGCGCCGCCGCGCGCCTTTTTTTCCGAACCTGTTTGTAGATTATCGGCGTCCGGGCGAAGGCAGCCGGAGCGTTCGGAAACGCGGGGATTGAGAACGCAAAACCAAAAAGCAATCGTATGTGCTGTGCACCGCAGTATACACTCTTATCCTTGTAACCCATAATGTAACTTCTAAACGGAAGTAACCTATAAAATAAAGGTTACAATGGATCCATTTTGATGTTTTCTTTATCCCAGTCCATTCTAAGGGTTACAAGCGTGAAGTTAAAAGCGGTTTATAGGTTACATTAATGATTTATAGGTTACATCAACAAAATCCGAAATGTAACCTTTACGTTGTAACCTATAAAACGCCCTGTAACCTATAAGAGATGCTCGTCGCGCCTTCTCTCCAGGCGGCCGTTGATTTCTCCGTTGCATGACGGGATATAGAGAAATGGCGGCGCCCGCAGGCCCGGTGGCCGCGTTTTCGCGCCACTCGAGCCTTTTTACCGCTGTGATACCCCTACGATGAAGCGAGGATTGCTGTTACAAGACTTATTTGTCGGCGTGAGTCGCGGAGGCTGCGGCGAGCCCATTTGTGACTGGCAGCGCTACACGGCCCGTTCTTCTACGACCAGCATCAAGTTCGCATGTTGGACCAATGCCCCGGCGCCAGTGAAAGCGAACTCGGTGAGTATATTCCCGTAACGGTTTCCGTGTTTTCATTGGATGTATCTTTTCGCTGGGGGCTTTTCAATTTGAAATTGCAGCATTCGAGAGGGATTTTCGTTACCCGACTGGTTGCTTCGCTGGACGTTTTCTGTTGCCCGCGACGGCAATTGAATGAAATCGCGGGCTTGCGTTCGTTGCGTCAGACTAGAGCGGACGATCGGGAAAGCCCGTACATTATAACAGATAACGGCGCTCGTGACCTGCTTTCTGCTCTGCGCGCCTTCGTCATGTGTTGAGCGTTTTGTTTACGCTGTTGGCTGCATCGGGCGCACTTGACGAGTTATTGGCCCATGTAATTGTCAGGTAGCTCTGCTTGAATATTTGAATTTTTTCCCAATGAAGTCTTATATTATCGCGCTATTCTCTGGGTATTATCATTTTGTTTCAGCCGTCGGGAAATATTCATTTTTCTCGCTGCATATATTCGCAATGGTGTCTAGTTTATTGGTCTTGTAGTAATATATCTGGATAAACACAAGGTGTGTGCTGCAGAAAAGTAGTCCACTAAATGCTGCCCGAAATTTCTAAACTCACTTTTGTCCAGCACAAGCCTCTTTTTTTTGTGAAAGTTTGCCCTACCGCACAATAAAAAGTTTTCATATGTACAACACTCTTCATTTTTGTCATTCTTTTCCTTGAGTGGGTAAATTTGGTGTTAGTCATTTTGAGGTAGCGGGGCATTTTCACCATGTTAAGTGGGTTTATTATTCTCATTCGCACAAATCAGTCGTTTATTTATTCGCGTGGTATTGCAGGGCAAATGGTTGTCTCGCGTGATACTAGTGTAGTGCAGTAAAGCGACTTTACAGAATGGTGGTATGTATGAGCCAGCATGCAGGCTGCTTGATTGTTGTTGTTTTTTGATGATACAGAAATTGTGACGAATTACACAGAGACAAGTGCAGGTGTAAAAATGGGTGCTGCACCCTCATCGGTTCCTGGCTGTTCGTAAAAGTGTGGTTGCATCTGGCTACCTATGCTATGACTTATGAGCACTACTGTTTTTCTTGCAGGCAGTGTTCCTTGAGCTGACAACCAGGACTCCCCTGCGTATGACACAAGTTGAAATGAAGTCTGATTTCCGTGGAAACAACGGTATGAAAATGCAATAACTAAAACACATTCATTCAAATATTCTTTGTAAAGATGGCACCCAGGCCTGCACAGACAAAAGTATGATTCACTTGTAAAAATGCGAGGCCTTACTTCAAGTGTTATGATGTTATATTTCGTATCTTATTTTGCCTCATGTTTAGTGACTCTTTCTATCAGTTCGTTACTACATGAACGTTATGAATTCACATAACGATTTCCTCAGCATGGAGCTTTGTAGTTTTTCAGCAACTCTACCTATTCTATAAGATGCGTGGTTTTGCAGAGCCAACAAGAAGAACTCTTTTTCGAAAAGAGCTCTTTAAGAAAGCTTCCAGTTGTTAGTGAGGGCTTGTGCTGTGTTCTTTTCTTCGTCTTGTCAAGTTTGAGGTGTTCTTTCATTATGAATGTATACCAACTGCCCAGCTCTAAAGCCTATTACATTTTAACCCAAATAACCCTTTGAGTCATTACAGGTACAGACCTCCCGGGAATGCCACTTGAAGATCGGTGCAAGTTCTAGATGTATCCTCTCCCACAACACATTTGGACGAAGAAAAAATGTAAGTTGGCGATTCCTTTTTACGATTAGCCGAGGAAGAAACCACCGGTAGAAGAACACTTTACTGAAATGAAAAACGTTTCGGCTTCCACGTGGGATCCTCGTTCAAAATGAAACTGCCAGTACAAGGGGGGGGGGGAGATGTTTAAGTACAGCCAAAAATGTGACGCAGACGGCGTCAGCATCGTGAAAGCACGTTTCCTGGGTTTAGTGCGACGTTCGCTCTGTTGCGTGTACTAGTGATTCCACATGAAGGCGCGGAAATGTTTTTGCTTTCTCTTTTGCAAATGTATGTCAGTTTATCTCGTAGCCCAAAGTTTCTGCCTGTTCTGGGTGAGCATGCAGAAACATTTCGCGAGATAAACAGGAACACGGCGCGATTAAAATTCGGGAAGGTTGGCCGGTATGACTATAGTGGCTTCGCGTTGTTCTGAACAATGCGGCCAAATTACTCTGTGTAACGATTACTGAAATGATGTGAAATTATTTGAAAGGCCGTAAATCACTCCTTCTCTGGTGTGGCCTTTCATTTCATTCTCTGGTCTACGTCTTCATTTTCGTGCAATATATTTTTCGTACTTCACATGCCTGTGGTTTGGTGTGAGGGGCTTATGGTTGCACTGGATTTTGTTCTTTTTCTGAAATTTTCTGTAGATGGCTCTTCAAGGTGGGGAAATCCAAGTGACGGCCCCTCACATATATACCTCCATCTGCGGCAGCAGGGAACAAGTTATTCAGATGACCTCGGGAAATCTTCAGCGTGCCCTGATTTTGTGCCTGCTTGTGTACTACGTAAATTGCGAAGCTTATCTCTGAATTTTTCCAAGCGCCTTTTTTCATGCAGGAAATTATAGATCCCATTTAAAGTTTGTCCAAAAGACAGATTGCAATCGGCCTAGAAACTTGTTAGTGCTGCATAAAAAACGATAACTTGGCGTGGGAATCACAACTCAGGTGGAACTGTAAAGAGGAACCTAAGAGGGAAGTGTAAAGATGGATTCGTAAAGACAAGTGAATTCCAAGTGTAATATTAGACTCTGAGTGAAACAGAGAATGTAGGGAACATAGCCATAAACACTGCTTTGTATGAAACAGTGAATTTGTAATAAATGTTCTTTCTACTTTCCCACATTCTGCGTCTTTTTCTGTGGGGAACCATGACAATAACGCTGTACTGGGAAAGTGCACCTCTGAGAACCATCTTATAAATGTAGCTCAAACTCGAATTCGTCTGAAATGGTTCAATTGCAGTACCAAACAATTCGAAATACTTTGCATACATCCGTGCAAATATTGAGGTAAAGAATCTGTATATTTGGCCATGTTTGTGAAGCTGTTCACGCAACATTTATTAAACAGGTTTAATAAGGATATATGAATAAACCGAGTTTTACCTGAAAGTCTAAAGCAATATAGGAAACACCAGTTCGCCCAGGAATCCGCACTCGTCTAATACTCATTAAGGAACGATAATTACATTGGGGTGGTTCGCAGCTTTGCTTTTTAATAAATAGCCCACAGGAGTTTCATAATATTAAATGTGAATGTTCAAAACTACTGATGCCAAACTTCTGGAAATGAGCTCCTGTTAAATGCGCAAATATGTGTGCATGTACTGCAATTCTCTTTTGATAATCATGGCCTAAGTTGTCAGACAAGAATTTTTGGCTTAAGGCTATGTTATCATAACTTTGGCGTCCTTTTGAAGTATGCTATCAAGTGCATGTTTCCACTAAAGCTTGGTTTCACTAAAGCCTAATGTTGTTTAACTAAAGCTAAAATTCATGCCCGCAATTTACCAAAAGACCTATCATGCATGTTTGATACTGGTTTCTTAAACGGCACAAAGCTGATTCAAACATCAAATTTAGTTATGCCTGTTTATAAGACTTAAGCGTTGCCAATACTCACAAAGATTTTTGGGTGACAACCTGGGTAACGATTATCGAACAGGTAATGCAATGCATATATATTAAGAGAACATTTTCAAGCTTTTTAGCACCGCAATTTTAGGAATTATAAAAGTAACTTCTCTTTTAGCCCCAGCCGTGTGGCCGGCAGTTTATTCAAGGGACGAATAAAAGACACCTGACGCAAAAGTTTAGACGGCGCAATGGACAGCATGGTCGCACATATCGTCTTCCACTAACGCGATATTTGTTTACCACGCGGGAAAGGCGCCTTCGGGGCGTCGCCACAGCTGCGCCGGCGAAAGCGCGCCTGGCGCGCAACATGACACCTTCCAGGTGTGTGGCCTTGGACGGCGGTAGATGTAACTTATATATAGGTATACATGCTGAAAGCGGCAAAGTAACCCATAACTGAGTAACCCTTACGTGTATACGTATATAAGGGTTACGAAGATATAGGTTACATTTGTACCTTATAAATTATAGGTTACAAAAATTCGAAAATGTATACCTCTATTAAGGGTTACCCAGCTTAGAGTGTAGAAATCGCTCAGTGCCCGGAAAAGCCAGCGTTCATACCTTTGCTGGAGATGAGAAAGCGCGAAAGGTTTGCATAATTATGCTCCGCATTGGAAAAAGGTCATACAATGGGGTTTGCAGTAGTAACTTCACGAAAGCATACTTCTTCTGGAGCAATATCCCTAAGTTTAGTTCGCTCTCTCGTAATTGATGGTGTGTTTATCGTGAAAGTTGAGTGTGTCGCTTATTAATAAAAACCGCGGTAGAAGAAAGGCGCCGTGCCGCCACATAACATTCCCATGCGCACGCAGGAGAAGAAAGTGAAGCCAAGAACAACAGGAGAACATCATTGTTCTTTTATTAACGTGCTCGTTTTTTTTAATAAATGAATTCCAGTGTTATTTTGCGCTTTGTTGGGAATTGCTTGTGCTTCGTTCTTTTTTTAGCATTATGTGTGATTACTGTTTTGAACTTGCTGCTGTTTTTTTTTCTCAAATTCCCCACACGAATGGGCGATGTAGGTATTTGTAATAAATAAATAAACTTGTTACTGGGACATCGTCGTTTCCGACAGAGCGCTGAAAGCACAGCACAGCTGATGTAACAGGCCCTGCCGTAGAGGCGTCAGCGTTTGATATCTAGTTTCGGTTTTCTTATTATTATCTGCAACTTGCATAAACGCCGTTGGATCTTTACCTGTAAAAACAGCTCACAAAATTATAATTTACACGCATTATTCGCACTTCACCCGACACAATTGTGCAAGTGGCAGTAACAAAACGCTGTGCTCGGTTGCGTCTACCAAGCTCTGCTTGGCGCCTAATAAATATTCTTAAAGAAAGCCACCCACTTTTATGCTCATTAAATGTTTTCCAATCCAAAAAAAAGTGTGCTTGAACAATTTCACGAGCACATATGGAAGTGTAGCACCCTTTATAGAACCTGCAGTGCCAACAAACGTTCACGCAGTGCGGTTGGCTGGTGGGTGACGCCATTCGGTTGCAGGCACAATCCCTCGATGCTCAGCATGTCATCGGTGGCCTCCCTGATGCCGCAAAAACGCTGTGACTGGCGTTATAAACCTGCTTCGCCTTCGACAAAGCACCTTCGTTCATCGCATCGGCAAGGGTAACAAGATGGCCTGACAGAGAGAGAGAGAGAGAGAACAAACTTTATTAGTCTCTGGGATTAGGAAGGGGGGGTGGCGGAAGACCATAAGGCCTCCGCGACATCCAGTGCCCGCGACGTCACCAATAGTTGATCGGAGATGTCTGGGCTCCCCAGGGCCTGTTCCCAGAGGGTGGGGGAGGGGAGAGGGGGATATGGAGAGGCTGGACACTCACAAAGGGAGTGGTAGTGGGTGTCCAGAGCCCCACATGCTGAGCAATTAGGGGATGTGAAAATGTGGGGGTGTGTGTGGACCAGTTGGGTGCGATGGGGGAAGGTGTGTGTTTGCAGAATGCGCCACATGTGAGCTGCAGCGGGGGTGAGGGAGGGGTGGGGTGGAGGCAGAGTTCGGCGGAGGAGGCGGTGGTGCAGGGTAATGTCCCTGTAAGTTAAAAGTGATTCAGAAGCCACTGGCCTAGGGGCCCCGTGGGTAGCCGTAAAAGAAGCGGGAGCCCGGAGAGTCAAAGCTCGAGCATGGTCATGTACCGCCTCATTAGCGCCTATGCCAGTGTGGGCCGGAGTCCATACCAGCGCCACGGGGTCGGAGGGGGGATTGGTGAGTAGTATTTTGAGAGCAGGGGAGAGATGCGTCCCTTAATGTAGTTCCGAATTGCCTGCTGGGAGTCAGAGATTACATGAAGAGGGGTGGGGCTCTGGGTGAGAGCAAGGGCTATTGCTGCCTCCTCCGCCGAGGTGGGGGATGCGGTGCGTATCGTGGCAGAGCTTACTGGAGAGTGGCTGATGTCGCCAACAACAGCGAGAGCAAACGCTTCACCCTCAGGGTAGGCGGCTGCGTCTACATAGTGTGTGTGGTTGGAAGGGGGGTAGTGTGTCGCATGATACTGAGCGCGGGTCAAGCGGCGGTGGTGATGGTGGGAGGGATGCATGTTACGAGGTAAAGGCCGGATTCGGATGAGGTGTCGGATGGGTGGGGGGATGGGCAGAGGGGGTTGGGGGTGTGTTGGTGGGTTGATGCGGAGGTGATGGAGGATGTGCCGGCCTGTGGGGGTAAGGGAGAGGCGGACATACTGGGCGGTGCGATGAGCATCGAGGAGTTCCGTAATGGTGTTGTGGAGGCCGAGGCTAGTAAGGCGAGAGCTGGATGCCGAGGGCGGAAGGAGTAAGGCCGCTCTGTATACTTTCCTGAGGAGGCCGTCCAGGGACTGGATTTGTGTGAGTGTGAGAGGAAAGTAGGGGAGGTGGTAGGTGAGTCGACTGAGTAGGAAGCTTTGCACTAGACGGAGTCGCTCTGTTTCAGTCATGCCGTGGTGCTTGTTAGCGACGCGGCGGATGAGATGAATTGTTTGGGTGGTGTAGTTACGGAGTTGTGTGATGGTATGAGAGCAGGAGCGGTTGGATTGCAGGTATAGCCCGAGAATACGAAGTTGTGTGACATGGGGTATAGGGTGGCCATCGTGAAGGAGTTGGATGGGAGGAGTGGCACGTGCTTTAGTGCGAGGAGGAGCGAACACGAGCAGAGCAGATTTCGTGGGTGAGCAGGAGAGGCCGAGTGGGGTAATGGCTGAGGTGACTGCGTCTAATCCGGCCTGTAGGGTGTGTTCAATGTGTGCATCACTGCCACCAGGAACCCAGAGGGTGATATCATCCGCATATATAGAGCTGCGGAGGGAAGGGATGCGAAGTAGTGTGGAGGCAAGAGAGGAGAGGGTGAGGTTGAATAGGAGAGGTGAAAGGACTGCGCCCTGGGGCGTACCGCGGTTGGGCATTTCGAAGGCTTGGGACTGGAGGAGGCCAAGTCTGATGGTTGCTGTGCGGTTGTTAAGGAAATTGGAGAGATATTGATAAGTACGTTGGCCCAGATTGTGCTGGGAGACAGCGCGGAGGATAGCTATGTGAGAGAGGTGGTCGAAGGCTTTGTGGATATCAAGAGCGAGGAGGGCAGCATTGTCCTTAGAAGGGGGAGTACGAAGGAGGTCGTGATCGATTTGGATGAGGGCGTCCTGCGTGGAGAGATGAGGTCGGAAGCCGAGCATATTGGGGGGAAAGGTGGAGTGTGTTTCGAGGTGGTGTAAAATACGCGTGTGGACAAGATGTTCAAGGAGTTTTCCAAGGCAGGATGTGAGGGAGATGGGGCGGAGGTTAGAGAGAGTGAGAGGTTTACCAGGTTTGGGAATAAGGTTAATGTCAGAATGCCTCCAGGATTGGGGGAGAGTGCCTGCAGTCCAGTGGGAGTTGAGGTAGGAGGTGAGATGGTCAATGGTGAGATCATCCAGGTGGCGAAGGAGAGTGTTGGTGATGCGGTCTGGGCCAGGTGCAGTGCGTCTGCGGAGGTCTGCGAGAGCAGCTTTGACCTCCTCGAATGTGAAGGGGGTGTCTAGAGAAGGGTTGTCAGTACCAGTATAGAAAGGTGTGGTAGGAGGTGGGGGAAGGGATGGGGGGATGTATGTAGATATGAGGGTTTTTAGAATAGTGTCCCGAGGGTCATTCAGAGAATGGAGGAGTTGTGCGACGCGGTGTTGCGTTTGTTGGCGAGAGGTGGAGGGGTCTAGCAGGTGGCGGAGGAGAGCCCAGGCTCGTTTCGTAGAGAGCTGTCCGCGAAGGTCGTCGCAAACTTGCAACCAGTTACTGCGGGCTAGGTAGTTGGCGTGTTGCTCTATTTGAGACCGGAGAAGGTGCAGGCGTCTCTTGAGGGGGCGGCGGTGTTTTTGCCTGCGCCACCGCTTCTCGATGCTGGCGTAGGCTTCCCAGAGATTGTGCATTTTGGAGTCAACGTAGGCGGAAGGGGTAGCGGGGTCAAGAGTGGTGGAGCTATTCGTTTGAGCTTGTAGAAGGTCTTCTATCCAGTGCTCTAGTGCTTCGGCAGAGGAGTCGGCGGGTGGAGGGAGCTGTTGTGTGTGGGTGCGGAAGGTGTCCCAGTTGGTGAGTGTTGCGTGAATGGGAGTGTCGGGGCAGTGGAAGTGGAGGCGAGGTACGATAGAGACAATATAATGATCGCTGCCGAGGTTTTGTGGTAGGACTTGCCATGTTGCATGACCGAGGCAGTGGGAGATAGTGAGGTCGGGAGTGGAGTCGCGCTGGACGCTATTGCCAATTCGGGTCGGGACAGTAGAATCATTGTGTACGGTGAGCTGGAGGCCTTGTATAATGTCCCAGAGTATGCGGCCTTTACGTGTGGTCCGAGGGTAGCCCCAGGCCACATGCGGGGCATTGAAATCCCCCATGATGATGAGGGGGTGTTGTTGAGCATGTGTAAGTGCGGCTTGAAAGAGGGAGGAGAAGAGATGAGGTGAGCTTTTGGGGGGACTGTATACATTGAGGACGTGTAGACGTTGTGAGTGGAGAGTTCGGGGTAGAAGGGTAATAAAGACGTGAGGAATGTCGGAGGCCAGTGGTTGTTGGGTGACACTAAAGTTTCGGTGGACGAGAGTGGCAACTTGTGGAAAACGTGCGTCATGAAATGCGGCGTACTGTAGGAGTTTGGCAGGTGTGCCAGTCTCTTGAAGAGCAATGACTGTGGGGAGGGGGTCAAGGGTGGAGAGGTGGGCTTGAAGGTTAGCTCGTTTAGTGCGATAGCCGCGGCAGTTCCACTGCCAGAAAGTAGGAGATTTAGAGGTCCTGGTCATGGTCTATGGAGATGGGGATTTGTGCTGGGTCGACAGTGAGCGAGGTAGACGTTGGGACCTGTGGTGCGATGGTGCGCATCCATTGCAAGACTTCTTTGTGGAGCTCCTGCATAGAGGTTTGCAAGGAGGAGATCTGATCTTGGGTGTTTGTGCGATGTGCAGTGAGGAGTGTGTGTATCTCCTCCCGGAGTTCTTCATTCTCCGTCTGACGGGATTCAGTGGCCTTGCGTTTAACTGGGGGTGGGTCAGGGTTGGTAGTGGTGGGTGGAGGGGTTGGAGGTTGGGATGAGATGTGTTGTTTGAGCGCAGCGTTTTCTCGGGCGAGACGCTCATTTTCCTGTCGTAGTTGGACGATCGTTTGGCGAAGGTGTTGCATTTCGCGAAGGATGGATGCAGTGTCAAGGGGAGGAGAAGTGGAAAGTTGGGTGTTGGTGGGAGGAGGAGGGGTGGGGAGCAGACCCTGGGGGCTTACCAGACGTTGGGCGGCTTGGCTGTACGTCTTGGGCGGTGGGCCTCCCATGGACGAATGTTGAGACCTAGGTGGTGGCGGGCCATGTGGTGGCGTCAAGCGTGGAGGTGGTTTACGTTTGGGTTGGAAACGGTTGGGACATCCTGCGGCCCCAGTGAGGTGGTCGCCGTTGCACAAGATGCACAGGGGGGAACAGGGGTGTTCTGTGGGAGGGTTCAGAAGGCCACAAGTGAAGCAGTGGGGGTGAGGGGAGGGTTGGGGGCACACATCGCGGCGATGGCCAGGTTTCCAGCAGGCGTAGCAGGCTTGTTGTTTCCGTTTGAAAGGATAGCAGCGGATAATAGCTGCTCGGTAGCGGATCCAGTACGGGACGAAGGGGCCGGTGAAGAGCACTTGTACGATGTTAGTGTTCTTGATGCGTTTAGCTTCAAGAATGCCGAGGGAGAAGTTATACGAAGTGAGGCTGTCCATGATAGTGGTGTCGTCATCTTGGGGGGGTACCTCAAAGATGGCCCCAGCAATGGTTGTGCTTTGTGGGGGAATGTGATTTAGCAGAGGGTAGGTGTTCTGCTGCCAGGTAAGGGACCGCAGATCGAGGTACTGTTGTGCTCGTGCTTCGGAGGGAGTGCTGACAACTATAAAGTTGGAGCGGCGGTGTACCCGTAGTTGGTCGTGTAGGTTGGGGGGGAGACAGGCTTGCGCCGTCACGGTGTCTGCAAGCAGGGCGGCATTGATTTTAGAGAGGTCGAGACCTCCCTGTGGACGGAGGACAATTTTGATGTCGTCGTCCGGGAGGGGGTCTTCAGGTGGCGGTTGGGGTCGCTTTTTGTGCTGTTGACGGCGTTTGGAGTTGCTGGGCTGGGGGCCAGAGTCGGGGGGATTAGTGGTCTGGGGCTGAGAGGCCGATGCGGCGCGACGGCGAATCTCTTTCCAATCAGATGTTAGCAGTTCGTGGGGGGAGACTTCTTCTCCTTCTACAGCGTATTCCATTCCGGTGATTGGGTCGCAGTTGACCTGCGCAGGGTGTTGGGGGGCGTTGTCTTCAGTTTGAGATCCGGGAAGAGTGGTAGTGGCAGAGTTCTCCCGCGCGCCGGAGAACGCCGCTCCCGAAGGGGTGAGTGGCGAGGAGTTGGACATGGACTCGGTAGGTGGCGCCACGTTACCGCCAGGGCGCGGGGCGGAGGGGCCAGGCGTGGTGATAGTGCGCATGCGCGGCGACGCTGAGGCTACGTGCAGCGCAGGGCGCGGAGCCGGCGTGGGCGAAACGAAGCCAGTTCTATTGCAAGGCTTATGTAGGCAGCGGTGGAAACAGCGCTGTCAAAAGCCGGAAAGGGCTGGATGGAGCACGACACTCACTGTGAATGTTCCAGAGATGGTACTGGTGGGCTGGTGAGGCTCTGTGGGGTTGCAGGCACTGTTTTCCGAAGGAATTTTGGTCCTGCGCGGAGCAGACGTGAAGTATGGCGTTGCGACCGCCGGCCAAGCGGCAGGTGTAGGCCGAGCTTTTCGTCGCTAGCGCATTAGGACGACTATTCGTCGCAAACACAAGTTTCGTGGAACAGACGCCCCTACATTGCTCAGACGGTATTTCAAGTCGGTGGGGTAGGGGTGGTGAAAACTTTTATATGAAACCATGTCTGTGCTAAAAAGCGCAGGAAGTCCGCAGTCCTGCTGCGTCGTCATGCAGCGGCTGGGCTGCGGGTATTGTGTGTGCCCCAACAAGCAGCCTTCGCCGGTCCTCCGTTGACGATTTGGGCAGCGCGGCCTTCTACGGCTCGACCGTTGGGGATGGATGAAGGGCGCTATTACTGTGTTCTGCAAAATAGTTCGGTACAGCGCGGGATACTTGGAGAAATTCAAATTGCAACACCAATGTACCAAAAATTTTATGGAAACTTTTGTATGTTTTACCCAAGGCAATTGTTTGCAATGACGCTTACATAATAGACACACAAAAAAGCCCTAGCGTTTTATTATTGTATCAATATTATTACAATATTTTTAATTTTATAACACCTATTTACAAATCTTGACTAAAATTTAAGAAGTACAACAAAAAGATTACAACAACGCCGAGTAAGTAAATAATTCTCTATTAATACAATTTAGGGTCAAATAACACAGTTTAAGAAGCTTCATTCCGCATTACCTGTTTTCGCATACATAAAAAAAGCGAAAATCACTTATAGGTTTCAAAAAATATCGAACATTACCCTCGCTATCTAAGAGAACTCCACTAAAATGAGGTGTTGTCGCGTGAATTGTAGCTAATTTGCTATATTTAACATTGTGTATTAGGACTGTCGTGCTTTATGAACATTTTTGAGGGAGTAAGTTGTTTTGTTCTTGCTCCATCAATTGTGGGTGCATACGGTAGAAAACATTACTGAACATTTTACCCCGCGTAATGGCTCATCAGGGATGCTTTTTAAAACGCACACGACAAACGTGTGAAAAATGTAATTAGAAATACAAGTTTCAACAGCAAAGCTGCTTAGCAAATCATTTTTTTCTGTCCGCAGATATTAACGAAGAACCTACGGAGCCCGCGCACGGGTGCGCTGTCCTCTCAGTGACTCGCTGGTAGTAAAGAAAAGCCAAATCGTACCGAGCGCTCGTGTGTGCGTGCCTCGCGACGACCGCCCAGGTCCCGCGTATGTTGGCAAGCCCAGCATACCCACTTCTGGAGATTCTACAACATAACCGAGCCAAAAAAACTCCGCCGTTCATCGTAATCGTGCAACGACTTCATGCAAACGAACACTTGCTCGAAACGAGGAAGACACGTCATACGTACGCGCCTCCAAGCTGATGTCCAATGATGAGAACTTCAAAAACCAAATGAAGTACCAATTCTCACTTATAGCAACACTGGTGGAGTAAAGGTTATTGCCACAGAACGGAGAAGCAAAAACGGCTGCAATCATGGACTAAAACCGTTTGATGTCGTGAAGTTGCATACAGTTTCACTACCTTCAAGTCATGCAATAGCGTAAGCTTCCTTGGTTTCGCTGCTAGGTCGAGGGGTTCGATTCCCGGCCGCAGCGGCCCCGCTTTTTTGTGATTTAGGCGAAAAGCGAAAATGCCCGTGTGTACGAGATTTCGGCGCACGTTAAAGATCCCAGGTGGTCAAAATTCATCCGGAGCTCTACACTACGGTGCGACGCCTCGCCTGCGTCGTCTAGCCGATTAACAGATCCCGTGTAGCCGAATAACAAGCTTGTACTGCCGCACGGGAGTCCTGACGGAACGTCACATCCGGAAGTTCACCGCAGTCGCGACCAGTTGTGGCGACGCTCCGCTAGGTGCTCCGTTGGCTGAAGCGGCGTGTTTTCGAACGGTTCTAATAAAAAATACTGCGCTTGTGTGGAGCTAAAATTAGGTCACAAGGACTTTAGTTGTATATACAAGTTGAAACAAAGTTTGGGGCAGGTAAATTTCGTTGCATTGGCTTTAATATGGCAAGAGCGGGTAATTGTTATAAACTTTCACTCAGTTTCCACCTTATCGCAGTGCTCATCCGTCAGCGGGCGGGATGGTGCGCGTCTTTTAAATTGTATTTGAATTCACTGTGCTTTCAACAGCTATGCACCAGCTTCTAAAATATTTGTATATTTTCCCCCTGTTACACATTTTCCTCAGTTCCTTTGACGTGCAATAAAACAACCAATACCAGCTGACTCCCAAACAATGGCGAGCTGATATTCTCTGCAATGTACAGGATGATACAGAATAAAACTGATAAGCTACGGGAGCATCAGTATTCGGCGCGACAACACAGCCCCAGCATCACCTGTCAATTTATTGTAAGTGTAATGTTCGTCGTGGATATAATCATCGATGTAGATGTTGATTTAATTTATTAGCTTCTGCATTGAATCTACGAATTGAGAACAACTTTTCCTAAGTGTATATTGGGATGTACTGCGGTTGTTGTGATGTACAGTACTACGTGCCATCATTGAAGCAGAGTATTTACCACAACAATCAAGAATGTTTGTATGATTTTCTTTTTTTTTTGCAATAGGTGAAGGACATCTCCACGGCGCAGAACTACGAGCTGCGTTGGCTGAACACGACTTCTCTGGCCTCCTTCACATGCGGCTCCACATCTTCGTAGTCCCGTTTTTTCTACCTCACAGATTCATAATCCCGAGATGTGTTGTAGTAAATCAAATGCATTAGTTTCTTTGTGAAAATAATGCCCACGCAATGATGTAACTGGGTGGAATTCTTGCTTTACTGCGGGTATCAAATTTGGTAAATTGATTAACGATACCTAATCGGTTGCGCAACAAACAGCACTCATAAATGGGGAAATAGATCAGTTTATGATGCCTTACACATTCGCCCGCCGAGATCTAATCGGAAGGCGTGGGTCGGTCCCCATAATGAACTAGTGCTTTTGTTCCCTTCTTTCCTACACATATAAATAAAAAATGTTAGCGCTCTAATAATAAATATTGCATAATATTCCCATGGCCTTTCCGCTGCGTTCCTCACGCTTAACCTTCCTTTGTTTATTTACACAATGAGACTCTTATTACTTCGTATCTACTCTGGAATATCGCGAATCTGCACACTCCCCTGTATAACCCTTACCTTAGGCGCCTAGCAAACCAAAAAAAAACGCATCCTCGCCAAAACATCTCCCAGTATTTATAGGTGTTCGTTGTACCACTGAGAAGTCAAAGAATATGTTTCCGCTTTCAAAACTGCAAAGGAAGACTTAAAAATGCGACGCCTGGTTTCTTGCGAAATAACGACAGGAACGTTTGGCGCATTGTTACCGAGCTGAAAGCAGTCGCATTACTCTGAAACAATCGTCAAACCAATAGCTTATTGGGGACGCGCTAGTGTGGTAAACAAAATATTTTCTGATACTTTCGGTAACAATCCTACTTCCTGTGTGCCTAATTTAAAGGTAGCGACTATTTACCGAGGTACTCCCTGCAGATTGACCCTGAAGGTATAATGAAGATTATTGACTCGCTTAAAATTTCTTCTTCTGGTGTTGATAATATTATTACAAATTCCTCAAAGTAGTAACAAAACGTCTTTAGTATCCTAGTTAAACGAGTTGAACAATCCTTAGACCAAAGTAACATCCCTGATTATTGGGAATAGAAAGTGGTACCACTTTTTAAGAGGGGGTGGATAGCAAAACCCAACTAAAATTGAATTTTATTATAGTGCCGAAATATTGGAACACTATGCGAGAATGTCCCGCGAAGTGACATCCTCAGATGGGCACCAGAAGGCATTAAAAATGGTTCCGAACGCGCCCTCATGTGCCCCCCTAGTAACTTCAAGTTTCGCGTGATGCACAGTGGTATTTCCATTGTTAGGTTTTCTTTAGAAACACGTGATAATGTTTACTTTTAAAATGCCTTCCGAACATAGCCCATAGTTGGTTGAATTTTTGGTAGTCCATTGCAAGCCGGAATGGCTCTGCGTTAGTTGAAATAGCATCACGCATGCATTGCAAACCGTTTGTTTACGTCAGGTCGGTCACCTATCATTGTGTTCGGGCGCATGTAATTGGTAGTTTTTCGGAATATTTGCAGCGATCTTTAATCTGGGAGTCCACTGTGACAGTAGCATTGCCTAGCTTTTCTCAGAACCTGTGCAAGGAAGTGACAATTGACGACAACGACGACGAGACAACAACGGAGTGGTTTGTTGGCATTCCCCGGCTACTCGTAGTGTTCGTCTAAACAGGCTTCATTCCCTTGCTGCACCCCTCCTGCTCGACCCTAACGCCACTGCAATCCTCCTGGCAAGCTCAAGGATGACCCCGTCGGGCCGTCCGCAAGCTAGTATCCCTACCCTCGGCCGCTACGCCTAGCCCAGAAGCATCCAACTGCTTGCGACCGACACGGCCCTGCCGTGTCGGACGTGTTGGAGCAGCAACCATCGACTGCACCTTCGCCAGCTACCAGGAGCATCTAGCTGCTGACGCTGCTGCTGGCACCACTGATGACTTTCCGCTACTGATGGAGGCAACAACCAACCCGACATCGAAGCGTTCCGCAGACAAGCCACATACTGAAGTTACAGAGGTAGGAACTCTCCTGCCTGCTGAGAAACGGCCATGGTCTGCTTGTGGCACCCAGCAATCTGCTTCAACTCCAGCTCTCGCGAAAGCTCCTGCAGCGCACACTGCACTGCGCAGCTCTTTGCCACAAGCAAGGTATGAAGTTGCCATCAAGCTTTGGCGGCGTTTTAACATCCGGAATCTCCCCCTGAAGATTTTGCAGAAATTGCTTCATGGCTGCCTCGGAACCACAGATTTACTGGATACGCTTATCACGGAGCTACGAACACTGGTCCGTGTGGGTTTCCTCTCTGAACGCAGTGGGCCAGTTAAGCTCTTGTAGCACATCGCGCTATCTGCCGACATGATTCTTACAGTTCAAGCGTCCTGGTGTCAGGCGCTGAAGTCCGCCGCTATGTCATCTAGGGTGTGGATTCCTGGGGGGATCCGGACTACCTTCGTGACTACGTAAGGTGTGACACGCATGAAGTGCTTCTTTTGCGTTATATGGTAGTGGGCCGCACCTGCCTCGTGGCGCTACGGTGCCCGCTAAAACCACCAAACCGGCTTTTCTACAATGGTTGTGTCCTCCGCCCCCTTATTTTCCGAGCAGGGGTACTGCCCTGCTAACGTTGTTTTCACCGTGGTCCCACGACCACATCTTGTCCTTTCTCAACCCTGGAGTCCAATGAAGACAAAACGATTTGCCCTCAACAGCCAACGATTACTTGTGGTCTCTGTCGCTCTAACGACCCTGCGATTACAGATAAAGCCTGCCCCACCAAAAGCAAGGTAACGCGCGCGAAACGCCGATCATGGCGTGCTCCTGCCCAGCCAGACCAAACGTCAACGTTGAACCATTTCGGCTGTTTGGCGGAAGAGGGTGAGGACGCAGTGGAGGAAGAGGAAGCCACATAGTACCCCTCTTAGCCAATATATGGAGACGGTACCCGTGGTTGGCGCCGTCGTCGGCAAGCTGTTTTGATCCACCGTTGTCTTGTGTGGAGGACGAGCTTGTGGCTCTCGACAAAAACCTGACCTTGCTGCATGGGGAAATTAACATTCTCACCAAGCGATGGTTGCAACTAACACCCCACCAGCAGAACTTGCCTCAATAGTCTCAAGACTTATCGCGCCCACCTCGTCTTTTCTCCAAGCCTGATCAACAAGCCGCGTGTAGAACTGGCCTCCCCTCACCGCCAGCCTCCTGTGCCATTTCCCAGAAATAGCTCCTCCAATTTGTAGTGCACCAGCTGCAGAGTTTGGTTTCGGCACTTGCTGCTAAAACTTTGCTAACCAGTCGCTAGCATGCCTGAACCACAACAGTACATTCTACAGTGGAGCTGTCGGGGTCTCTCTACAAAAATGGTGATCTCCGTGAAAGGCTACGTCTGGGAAAGCTCCATGCCTGGGGTTTCTTCAGGAGACGAACTCTCTGCCTGGTCTGCCTCGATTTATGGCATACGCTGAGCCATCCATTTTTGATCGGCATTGCAGCTCAACCTGTACTCCTCCAGGCAAGGAAGCCAAGTTAAACACGCTCGATGAAATCGATCATCAGCGTCGTTATGCACACCTGTTGAAACGTGGACAAGTCCCAGAGGCGGCAGCTCTCGCCGCGTACATGGGCCAGCTGCCCGAGACGATGCCAGCCTTTTCTGCCGCTAGGCCTTCCTGGTTCTACCATGAGGTGATGGACAACAAGCCTCTGACAGGGCTCCATGTCCGTACCCCCGGCATGAATCAGCCCCAGACACCGTCCTTCGTGTCCCTGACAGGGCGCCTGCGACGCAACCAGTTGTCCAGGCTTTCCTGGCCGCCGGGGTATACGACTGCATCGTCACCGCGGCCCTGACGTGTCCGGCTTAACCTGTGTTGAACCAAAGCTGCTTGTACGAGACCCTCCGTGCTCTACGTAGCCTGCTAGCAGAACTTACTGCCATTCGGGATGGTCTGCAGGCGCTTGCATCGATAGGGACTAGTGGGGTGAAGCTGGAAATTTTCACAGACTCAACGGCAGCGATTCGGATTTACGTCGCGTTGCGCTGCGTACAAGCATGGCTGCATGCATTCACGCGATTATGGACTCCTACCCATGCCCTGTCCGTGTGTCACGGATTCGACGGGACATGTTTCCTGCCCACACTGCGGCAGATCGCGCCTGCCACCGAAGAGACCTCCCACGGCCAACCCGATTTCTCCGAGTATCTGCCCTAGAAGAACTGTTGGTGGAAAAAGAGAACCTCCGCCACACCACACGTGCTTTACATCCACCGCGTGGAACTCACCTCCCCAGTCAGCTCACTCGCTGGGAAGAGGTCTTGTTGCGGAGGCTTCGAGTCGGGGTGGCTTATCCCACCAGTTACTCCGCTTGGCCTGCTGCCCGATACCATGCCGCGTTTACGGACACCTTCCTTCTGTGTGACTCCTGCGCCAGAAGCTGGCGTTAAACGCCTGTTGTGGACTTGCTCAGGCCTCAGAAACGGCCTAATTAAAAACGTTCGAGGCTCAGGGCTCCATCCTTGAAACCCCAGATCTAAGCGTTGGATATGGGGACCCCAGTACAGGTCACTTCTGGGATATTTAAGTGAAACTGGTCCAATGTTGTACCTTTAAAACTTCATGTTATGCCGTAGGGCAATCTCTCGCACTAAAAAATGAAACGAAAACTTTGAAGCGCGATTTCCAAAACACCATTTCCGCTGAGAAAAGAAACATTTCCTCTTCAACTATTTCAATTTCCGAAGCTGTTTTGGTGTGAGTTCTTTATCAATTCAATATATACATTCAGAAACAGAATAAGCATGTTGTCACTAAAATGTCGTTTCTTACTCACACTTTATTTCTCAAAAATTAAAAATTTGTGTTTCTGCTATATATTCATTTTTTAAAAATCAACGGTTATGGCCACCTTTATTATTCTGGTTCAGAAGAAAGCCTGAGGCACTTACCACATGTATATAATGTTTGAGGCCTTTGAATGTAAAACATTTTTGAAAGTGTTGCTTGAGCCGGCAAGGGAAATTTAAAAAAAAAACTCATAAGTTTTAATTTGAGAATTTATATTTGTTGTTTATGAAATTTCCGCACACAGTTAGTAGACATTTATTATACCCATTCTCCAAAATTTGAAGTAGTTAACTCAAAACGCAACGAAGTTATCGGGTTAAGCATTTGGACACCTACGTTCGCTGGCCTTGCCCCTTCCAATTACTGGCCAATATCTATTCTTAGCGTTCGATGTAAAATTTTGCAACATTCTCTCTCATGTTGCTTGTTTTCTCGAATCCAAGTCATTTTTTGACCTTGCGCTGCCTGGTTTTCGAAGTCGGCCCATTATGGCGAATCACTGCTATGCACTTCCAACATCTTTCATGTTGAGTGGCAAGGCTTTATATTTGTGCTAAACCAGACCGCTGAAGTTGATACAAGGAAGGAACAAAGAACAGTTGATCCATCACCTAATCACTGTCATCTGTACTACTAAGAAACAACTCATACTTGGGAAGGTTGAAATTACCATGCAGATGCATACGCTGTTATTTAATATCAACTTTTTCAGATAGTGTGCAACAACATGTAATAAAAAATGAACGGCCCATATTTGGTGACAATAATAGCTGCCTTTAAGGTACCTGCACTGTTTACCCTGAATGTAGACCCAAACACTCTCATCGGAGGTCTCAAGGTCATACCTCGGAGTAAACTTTGCCACACCTGAGACGGCTAGAAGGGGCCCTTCTCCAAACATAAGTCTCCGAAATTTTGATCACACGTAATTTCGATCACACGTTACGTGTGATCGTAAATGTGAACGTGCATCTGCAAATTTTGATCACACGTTAAGTAATTTCGATCACAACGAAAAAGAGTATTGGGGTCTGTGAAATACCGGAAGTCGCATCGATCTTTGCAAAGTCATGTCTTTGTTAAACACACTATATAAAACCAGAAAGCGAGAACATCAGACAGAAATTGTTGGCCTTCGTGGGTAGGCGTTTGAGGTTTTGATGATGGACAGAAGTGACTGATCTAGTTTCAATTTTGGCATTTTGGTCTTCGTAAACAGGGATTTGTGAAGTTCACACTGAAAAATTCATAGAATATAGCGCCCTCTGCCAAATGTCGGGTGAGTTTACAGCGGCAATACCTATCATCACTTAGAAATGCGAAAGGAGGCGTGAGGGTTGTACTTCGTGCACAACGTCACACAGCTTTCCCTTTTGACACCCAGGACATGTTTTAACAAATATTTAACATTTTGAATCGACGTTACTGAATCAAGCCTAGATACGAAGAGAGCTTTGGAAATGATCTTCGGTGTTATAGCGTTTACCCTGGGAAACTTGGAAGTTCCACATGACGCCGTTATTCGAAGTCGGTACATCACCACCTTGAGATCGTCATTGGTGATGTCCAGTGGCGAGACGCCGCCACCAGAACAACCGGCAAAACCACTGGCGCAACCGGTGGCATGTCCGACGGCCACAGCCAGACAGTGAAGAGCAATGTTGGCGTTTTTAAATGACGGTGCTTGTTGACGTGTTAGCCTGTTCTTAAAGTGTGTTAGCCTGGTCATCCAGTGGTCCTACTTGTAGTGCTAACCAGGGGAAGGCTGTGTGTTTGTTGTTCTTTGAGTTTGCGTATTCATGTCCATACTTTTCGTGTGTCAGTGTAGGAGTTTATTGATGTTGTTACTAAAGGCCTACTATTTTGTGTTGCCTCACGGTGCGAACATTGTCCTAACGCCTTTGATCTTTTCAACAATAGAAGGTTACCGGACGTGGCGTACCGACGAAGGGTACCCCACGACTTCTCTTTGGCCTCTCGCGCCCGCCTACACTCCTCATTCCACCACGGGCTACTCGGGTTGCGCAGGGCACCAGAAGCGTGGGGACTGGACTTGGCGGTGGCGTCGAGGATGTAGTGTAGTTTGGATGTCCCTGTAAATGTGTTCCAGTTACCTCTTGCTTCATTGAAACTGTTGTGTGAAGATGGACTGCATAATCCTTTAGCTATATATGTTAGTGAAGTTGGGAAGTGGTCACTGCCATACAGGTCAGTGCCCACACCGCACTTAAGAGGAATGAGAACTGCGGCGCCAATAGCCAAGTCAAGAAATGAGCGTGGATTGTGTTCTGTGTTATAGTATGTAGGCTATTGTTGAAAAGGCATGCTCCACCGTATGTTAAAAACTTCTCTATCAAGCGACCTCGGTCGAAGAGCCCCAAAGAAAACTGTGTGCATTGAGGTCGCTTGTGAGGATGTATGGTTCGCGTAGCTAGTCAACCAGCGCCTCGAAGTCCGGGCTCGAAAGCGCCGGATCAGGAGGAATGTACAAGGAGCATACCCTTATCAACCAATTAAATAATATTGTGCAAATTTTTACAGCCATTAGGACAGTGTTCAAAGTTACAGGGTGGCATGCTAAGGATTTCCGGGCAATTACGGCCACACCACCAGAAGAGTGTGTGCAGACATCCCATTTCTTTCTGAATACCATGTAACTATTCTATAAATTTGTGTGACTGGATTTCAAATGTGTTTTCTGTACACATATTACAATTGTCTGATACGATGCAGATAGGGAGGCCTCTGCAGTTCCATTGGAATATATTTTCTCTTCCCATTATGAAGTGTTTGGATTTAATGGATGTAATGTTTATGTACCGTCTTTCAGGGTTTGGACTCTCGGAGGAGGATTTTTTACCTCTATAGAGGTTTAGATTCGGGGACCTGTTCCTTGCGCGGCGACAAAACAGGAACAGTCCAACATCCATCTCATCCGGGTGCTCTTTGTTTTTTGAGCCGCTGCCGCCGAAAGGTGTCGGGTGCGCCACAGGTGGAACGTGCGGTGCGGCCGAGCGAGGAGCCGATGTGTGACCCCCCGTGTCCATGTCCTGCGCATGCTCCACTGGAAGCAGGGAGGGTGAAGAAGCAGGGGCTGGAGTGGGATTCGTCCAAATTGTTGGTGTAGCCACCACTGCTTCTGCTGGCTCAT
This sequence comes from Haemaphysalis longicornis, assembly GCA_013339765.2. Taxonomy (NCBI): domain Eukaryota; kingdom Metazoa; phylum Arthropoda; class Arachnida; order Ixodida; family Ixodidae; genus Haemaphysalis; species Haemaphysalis longicornis. Next base: position 26,896,404 of record CM023452.1, on the reverse strand, counting down.
CGAGTGGTGCGGGGTGGTTTGGGCTGCCTGAGGCAACCCAGGGGATGAGGGGAGCGGAGGCGGGACAAAGTCCGACTCTCGGTGCTGGGTACCCGATTCTGCGCTGTGGCGCAAGCGGACCTTTTATATGGCCAAGCGTCTGCTCTGGAACCATCGCGTTAGAACCAGCCAAACCTGCCGCGCTGGAGCGCAGGTGCGTTTGTGTGTGTGTGTGTGTGTTGTGTGTGTGTGTGTGTGTGTGTGTGTGTGCGTGTGCGTGCGTATGTGGTGCGTGCGTGTGTGCGTGTGTGTGTGTGTGTGTGTGTGTGTGTGTGTGTGTGTGTGTGTGCGTGTGTGTGTGTGTGTGTGTGTGTGCGTTCAATGAGTTTCAAAGCAAGACCAGTCGTGCCAAAGCGTCTGGAGTCGAGCGCACGTGTAAGAAGCGGGAGACGCTGGCTAGAACTGATGAGCCTTCTCGGGTGCCGCAGCACACGTCGAATAACTATGCTTCTGGTGTTTCCCACTATCTGTGGTTACAGCGACGCTTAAAAGCAAACGCGAGCCCCATCGCTGAGTTCTTTTCTCTCTTGTGTCGGGAAGTGAGCTGCAATAAACGTGGGGTCTTCGGCGTCTGGCGTCGACTTTCTGCGTCGGCCTGGAGCCCAGCTCGGCCAAAACGTCACACCGCTGAAACCAGACGCCGCTCTGTCCCTCGGCGAGCTGCGTTGGCGTAAATTCCCATAGGGAAAGAGGCGAACCTCTTCGGTGCCTCTTGAAAGGGGATTTCTGAGTGACCTTAACATTGATTAAGGTCGCTGTGACCTTAACATTGACAGTGACCTTAATATTCTCCTGCTTAAACTTTTCACATTTTCGCGACTACGCTACATAGGGCCCCTGGCAGTTGGCACAGGTGAAGGTTTCGGATTCACAGTTTTCTGAAGGATGGTCATGCTAGACGCACTTAGCGCAGATAAGTCGGTCACGGCAAGAGTTTGTGCCATGCCCGAACCATTGGAGCTTGAAGCAGCACCACGGGTTCGGGATGTGCGGGTTCGGGAAGACTCTCGAATTGTACAGTTACTGTGCCAAAGGCCGGGTTCTATCGTTTGCTTAACCGAAAGGAATCATTAGGAATGCCATCAAATTATTTAGTGAAGCATTTTCCGGAAAGGTTGCAGCGGAGCTGCTATAGGCTAGATTTTTATCGGAACTGCATGCGTCTAGAGTGCGTGCAGATAACTTTGTAATGACCAGATTTCGCACCAGCGAAATTTCTTTTAAATACCCGACGCTCTGAATCTAGTGTGGGCACGAAAAAAAGCACACCAAAATTTTCTAATAGGGCGACTATCATTACTCTGGGTTTTATTGATTTAAGGTGAAGTTCTAAGCGGTACAGAATTTTTCGGTGATGTCAAAACACGGCTGTCTACGCCGCAGATATGGTTACACAAAACAGCTGTATTTCTAGCATTACTCAAAGTACATGACAATTATCGCTGAGACGAGTGGACAATATTTTGGAATGATATCTGCTTTTTATAATTTTCTTTTGCTCGAGTAACTTTGTTCGCCACCAGGAAGTTTGTTTAGTCCTGTATTTTTATTCTGTAATTAATCATCTTCTATGTAGCACATCCTCCGATGTAGGTCTCTTTGTAGACGATGTAATTTACCACACAATTTCTTTCAACAAAACCTTCAATGCGTTCAATTTCATCTTAACACAATTAACTCATGGAGCTGTCACTTATCTCTAAAAAAGTACATGACTTTAACGGCGGGTGATCTTGAATCGGAAATACTTCCTTAACAACATTGGTTACCTCGGGAAACAAAGGTGTTTTGGTCGGCCGGTAGGGGAGGGGGACTGCAAGGTAGATTTCAAAAGGTAAATAAACTGTGAAAATAAGACGCGTGAATACCATTTTCATGTATACTCCAAAACTTGCTGTATTTCGTATGTTAAATCCGCGGCAGTGGCTCAGTGGCTAGTGTGGTGCGCTGTGGAGGCGAATGTCGCTTCGATACCGGCTGGGATGTGAGCTTTTTTAAAGAAAAGCTTTATACTCAAACCAGCCAAAGGTTCTTTCGTGGTCAGCGGGACTATAAACTCCCACCGCGGCAGAGGCGGCGGCGGAGGGGAGGGGACTGTGGCGGACGGTTTCATTCACGGAGCACACTTTAGATGGCGCGCCGAATTTACCCAGCATTCCTTTCGATGAGGTGCCTTCTCGCCGGCGTCGGCTGTGCGGCTTTGTTGTCTGCTTTAGCGACGGTTGTTTTGGGACTGTTTTGCGTCCGTGGCGCAGCTTTGCGTCCATTGCGCGCTTCCTTCACACGGCTTGATTAACTTGTTCGACAGCACCTCCTGGGTAACCCGGAACCCACAGAATTAAGTGGTCGTACAGCACAGATACGTTAAGGATTGGTTTGCAGGCCGGGTAAACAAAACGTAGAAACCACATACACACATCTGGCGCTAAAGAAACGCTACCTTTTGCTTACTGCTTGCCACTAATGGGACTCCGTTTTCTGATTTGGTGAATACAAGTCTGGTTGTGCTTTAAGAGCATTAGAAAATGCGAAATGGGCAACTGGTTGTGATAAATAGCGACTATAAACTATAAAAGTCTCTCAGGTGCCTCGCAACTCTCAAAAGTACTAAAGTAACTAGTTTTATTCGGCATAAAGGGGAATCACTAAGCTCACATTCCGAGGTGTTTCGGTGTCTGCTCTTGTGTAGCGTGGTGGTCGCGGCTGCGGCTTAATACATGTGTAACGGGTGGCTTTATCACTGTGGACTTTAGAACCTAAGATCGCGCAGAGACAAGGTACTGTGCTCTCCTAAGATACGTGGATACTGTAACTCTTGAATACAGGTGCCGTCGGCGCGCCCTGCCGAAGACGGAAAACGTAGAGGGCAAGTAGCGTAGGACATGAAAAAATAAACTTGGCACAAAGCTAATGAACATAAAGTGTTCTTTCAAGGATTAGGCTTATTGGTTTAAAAACTGGCCTGGGAGAGGGGGGTGGGGTGGAGGATGCACTACCAGTCTTCCTTTGGCGTAGCCTAGTGCAGAATCCGAAGGGCGCGAGACACGAGCGAAATGATGCAGATAGTTTCCGCTCCTCAAATAAGATTTTACCATTCTATAAAACTATCTGCAAACTACCAATTTACTCGATTCGAAATGCTGAGCACAGTTACTGGGGGAGAGGGGCTAATGTGTGAAATTATACTAAAGCAAACATATAACGGGGGTTGTAGCAACACTTTCAGTCAGCTGGACTGACTTTTTAGGTCATTGTTGTTTTGTTTCGTGCAATTGATGTTTTTGCTATCCGGTACTTGTAATTTTTACATCGTAATTTAGGTATGTCTTGTGCGTTTGCTCATAATGTTTAAGTTCAGATTTCATTTTTTCTTTGTGATCGCTATAAAACGTTAGTAGTACTTATTACTTCCTTATACTGTACCTATAGGAAGAATGTAGATGCACTGTTATCTTTGCACATTTTCACATAGCTTATGCTTCATTGTTCGTGGTACTTTCGAAAAGTTTCTATGATATGCTTCGAATGTTAATCTACAAGAATAGGTATTCGGAATTTCATTACACATCCCTGTGCTTGCTGCTATTGCCCCGTATGTGGTTTCCAGGGCTTTGTGAATCCGCCAAGGCAGCTTTTACATGGCAAACCACACCGGTTTCTGGTAAATAAACTCAAAACTCAAATTATTTCAGCTGTATGGCAAAAAAGTGCTCTAATTCAAAAATGGTAAAATTTATTCACACAAAATCCTAGCAGCGAAATCACAAGCTACAGTGTTTTGTATTGCGAATGTAAGACTGCTTTGCTGATAAATTTAAATATTTCAATTCTTAACAAGCAACAAATTGCAGCATTTAGGGAAACAACAACACCAGCACCCGGGAATTCGATTTTCTTCTACGAATGACGCATATTTTATTTACATTTTCTCTCATTCAGATTTTCAAGTCAGCCTAATAATGTTAATAAAACAAATTTGTGCGACAAACTTTGCGGTATAACCGAAACATTTTTGTTGGAAAAAACGTAATCATTTGTACCATAATAGTGGAGTAACGGTTAAGGCAAACCACCTCGGATTCTTTTACGTGCTAAATTCTCGACAGTTGGTCGTTGTCATTTCCCCCTTCATAAAAAAAATGCCAGAACAGGGAGATAACCCTTATTTTGCTGCACAATGCCTCAGCTGCTGAGCTACAATGACCGCTGTGGTATTACGGCCACAGACTTTTCACCAGGCCAAATATTACCACTTCACTCTGGAACGGTTTTAGGTGTGCTGGCTTTAACCGAACTCAAATTACAACATAAATATGATTTAACAGCAAATTACAACGCCAATATCATCCAATAGAAACCTTGCGAAAGCGATCGAATTTAGGCCAATGAGCCATGTTTCTATGTTAAAATTCCCATCACATGGTGTTGGACTATGAGAAATGATTTTTGAAGACGAGGGCATACTTCATTTCAGTATTTATTCCTGAGCACAGGTTAATTTTGAGATAAAGAGCAATTAGGTCATTCCAGATAACACCCATCTGCCCGCCTTTCACAGTAGGCCTAAATTTTCCGTCAACGCTCGTCATGCTTGTGAAACATGCTCGCAATGCTAAGTTTCACCAAGTGCAAATCTTGGCTTTTTCCATAAAATTATTCAGGATGGGGAACAATAAAAAAGTTTTGCAATGGCATTTTGCGGCAACTGAATACAAATAATCCTAACGAACTCGAACGTTGCATACATATTCTAGAAGTTACTTATTAAGAACTTTCAGTGTACCCGCCACCTATTTTACCAAATAAACACAATATTGACGGTAGAGGCTAAACTTATAAAATTGAAGTGGTTTATGGAGGCTCAGTAACTGATGTGTAATATCAATGGTACGCCCCTTCTCTTTGCCTTCTGGTTGGTGGAATATATACATGTTCCCGGAAGAACGAAAGGGGCAGAATAAATTGACGTGCCCTACCAAAAATTAGATCACTGCGTTAGGTTTGTTGATACACTATGCTCAACTGCTCAATGCTGATATTGAACAAAATTTGGGTGTAATTTCTGCATTGATAAAAGAAACTTGGCTAGAAATCGGCGGAGATAGTCTAACCATATCTGCCCGCTCTAATTACTACAGTTCGGGTCACTCCGTGTATATTACAAGCTTGTCAATTTGACTTTCGCACGTATATTTGCTTTCTAATTTTGAAGTCAGTTAAAATTGAGACTCAGGAAAGGAAGGGGTTCCGAAAGATCAAGAGAAAATATCAGGAGAGATTAAGGGCTTGCGCAAGATGCAGAAGCTGTTCAAGCATACGGTGAAAATAGGAAAAAGGAAAAGTTTTGATATACGCAGTGTCTGATTAAACGAATGGATTAGAAAGCCTAATAATAAAAAACAGATTTCAGTAGGGCAAGTGGTACCGTCTACCCAGATAACTACACAAGCTCCTCGACGTAGCCGTCGTTCTTTTGGTGCATGGCCATTGTGATGAAAATATGATAAAGTTAAAACTGTTATCGAAGGGAAGCTATTTCGCACTAATTTACCTTTTCAAGCTCAATAGTGAGAGAGCGCACAGCCGGATCCGTAACACAAAGCCGGATCGGTAACATGATTTAACAGAATAATTCATTAAAAGGGGTAACCTTCCGGCTTCATAGTAGTCATGGGATAATGTCGTGTCCATCCAGTGTTCTGAAGGGCGCCCGGATATCAGCCATCTGTGAGCATGCAAGGTACAAAATTACGGCGCTTCATACGAGGTCGAAGGCGGAAATCAGCGAATTCGATTTTTAACTTACCGTACTTAACACATGCAGGGCGACACGAGAAAAAATGTCGCGAAAAAACTACACGCATTCAAAAGCTGTTGCTCCGTCTGGTTTGCTCGCCTTCTGTCCTAGAAGGACACGGAGTCCACAATACCACATCCCCTCCCTACGTACTGAAAACAGTGTAGCAGCGTGCACGGGGGAATGTGATCGCTTCGAATATGATCAAAATCATGGTTTTGTGCAAAATTCTATTACACGACTATACACGCGTCGTGGATTTTTATGAAACGCTCACATGCGTGGGCGACAAATTCACTCGCTGTCCATTGCATACCCCTTTTTTCTCATGTTGGCATTAGCTACCTGTGTCAGATACTAGCTCATTAGGGCATACAGCGTTCTTTATTTGTGGGCAAATAAAAACGCTATATAGAAACAAAACAAAGCTTTTACTACACCTCCGCAATGCTGCGGCCGGAGTAATCAAGGCCGTCGCTCTAACGTGGGTTTGCCCTCGCAGGCGGCTGGTGCCAACAATCACGCTGACTCGTTCGCTACCCAGGCCATCGAAAACGTGCTGCACACACAAAGATGTGGTTGGACGTTTCTGACATTAGTGCACGAATAATATTTCAGCCAGCATATCCTACACACTTGAGCGCTGTAGCGGAGTTTCTTTACAATGTTTCTCTACGAGCAAAAATCTCTCGCCGTGTCAAAGAATTCAGTTACTTCTATCAGGTGCACCTGCTGCGTTGCTGCAGTCCTTCCGCATTTCTTCCGTCATCGCCCGATGGTCTCATCACGCACAACACGGCAAAAAATCTTGCAATCTCCCCGAAGTGAATGATAATAAGTGGGCTAAGTTCCAATGCTTATCGGTAAAACCGTAAAAGATTCGCCCACACATCATATAAGACTCGACGCGTTGTTACAGGGGTGATTGTATAACACTTCAAGCAAGGAAGGACAAGTGCAGGTTCGGCTCCCCGTTCATGTCCAGCAACGAAACAAAGATCGTCGTGCCCTTCCCTTCAACCGAAGACGCAACTGAGAACGCGCGCTGACAACTGCGCTAGCGTTACGAAGACATGCACGACGCGTTACTGGGGGTCGCCTCTCTAACTCGCGCGCGCGCCCAAGTATGCAGCGGAGCAGAGGAGCGGAAGAGCACAGGTGTGTGCCGCGCCGCCTAGACCGGCGGCGAGCCATCGGCGGCGAGCCTCTAGCGGTCGCCTCTAGAAGTAGTGGACACGGTGCGCCGAGGGACTTGCCCCGAGCAAGAGGAGCTTCGCCGAGCAAGAAGAGCTTTGTGTGTCCCACTCACTTGTCCCTGTGTCTTAGCGCTTCAAGGTTCCTTCATGTCATACCAACAGTTCCAAAGCTGCACCCTCGTGAAGTAAAACAAGTTCATTGGAGCGCACTTGTGTTCCACTAACAATTCAAAGAATGCACAGGCGGCCAAGCAGCATTCCACAAGGTGACGTGTGCAACGTGTACCGGCGATTTGAATGCCGCGGCGTCTGCTCGCGGGCATTTATATCTCAGTGCGGGAGTTTCTCGAATGGTAGATTTCCATAAAAAACACTAAAGAAAAGAGACTATTTTAGGCTAGTAGCGTAGGGCGAAACGTTCTCCTTGTAAAATGAGATAACCCGTGCGGCATAAGAAAGCAAGTAACGAAAATGCTTTTCAATTGGGGCCCAGATAATGCAGCCCGGCGCCGGGCGGTAAACGCAAAAACACAAATAAACAAATCGAATCAATGGCTCTCGGCAATGTTTATTCACACAGTCGGAGGTCACTTTAACAATTATTGTAATAGTAAAGTGCATTGAAAAAGATATTTTTGTGTTTCGAGCACGTTTATTATGTCTGTGTACATGATGGCCGGTTTCGTAATAAAGTATGTTGCCGTGCAATGTGGCACTATCCGACACGTAAGCAACATCACATTTCTCGTGATTGTAATAAATGAAAAACACGGGTTTCATAAAAGAATTACCCTTTATAACTCATAATCTTAAAAAGGAGGTTCTTGAAGGTGAAAACGGTGCTCCACTAAACAAATAGATCACGAATATTTGAAGGTGTTGTGGTCGCGATACCAAATTGCAGTAGCTGAGGTGCCAATGAACTTAAATATGATAAACGAGAAGTTTGATAAAAAGCCATATCTATAATTAATCTACTTTCACTTGCCGAAATGAAAGGTATAAACTTCAAACAGTAACTTTTTTTTTGGTGTTCGAGCAAGCGCATCAGATTGATGTGTTAACCCAGCATTTACGCTTGCGTGTGTGTACAACAAAATACACGAAAACTTAAAACAGCCTGAAATTTAGCCAAGGTGTTTATAAAAGAAAATGTTGAACACCTTTTACAGCGAAAGGTTCCTTGCACACATAAAAGCTACATTTACATGTATAACGACTTGCGCAGTTGTAATCACAATTTGGTACTTCTAAACAATGTGAGCAGAATATTTAGTTTGTCAAAATAACTTCTGACAACGCCGGTCAACAGGAAGTTATGACTTGCTTGAATGGAATTATAACCTCTTTATTTTTTAGGGAAGCTTCTGAGCGTGTTTATTCCTCAAAACCCCTTAGTTGCGGCGTTGTCTGCGCCATACCGCATGTTTTTAGTAGTAATACAAAGTGGTCTGCGACAAGCACGGATTCCATAGATTTCAGAAGAGCATCATTATCACCATAGTCATCATCATCAGCCTATCGACGGCCACTGCAAAAGGCCCTCTAAGAGATTCCACAGCATCCCGGTACTGTGCTCAGTGCTACCAATTTACCTGCCGGGATGGCTCAGTGGCTAAGGCGTTGTGGTACTGAGCACGAGCTCGCGGGTTCGATTCCCGGCCGTGGCGGCCGTTTTTCTGTTTAAGACGAAAACATTAAACGTCCGTGTGTACGAGATTTAGGCTCGCATTAAAGATCCACAGGTAATCAAAATAATCCGGAGCCCTCATCTACGGCGCCCCTCATCGCCTGCGTTGCGTCGGCGCGTTAACCCTCACAATCTATTTAATGAACTGCTACCAATTCCCCCAGCAAACTTATCGATATCATCTGCCCATCTAACGTGCTGCCGCCAAATCACACGCTTTCATTCTCTAGAGATCCACTCTGTTCGCTTAATGAGCAACGGTTACCTTACATTCGAATTACAAGCTCTGCCCACACCCATTTCTTCTACTTAATTTCTACTAATATGTCCTTAACAATGCCTTCTTTCCTACCCCACTCCGCCCTCTCCTGGCCCTTTAATGTTACACCTATCATCTTCTGTTCCTTTTCACACGGAGTTGTCCTCAATCAAGTAAAACCTTTGAGTGACCCTCTATGTTTCCTGCCCCGTAGGTTGGTAACGCTAAGATGCAGCTGTCACACAATGTCTTTTCAGGGAGAATGGTAGGCTGCCATTTATTACCTGAGAATGCCTGCCGAATGCACTCCACCTCATTCTTGTCATTTTAATGGTTTCTGAATCATGCTTCCGATACGTGGTCAATTCTGGCCCAAGTACACATACTCGGTTACCCCTTCTACTGGCCTTCCACACCTATCTGTAAATTGCGGGGCTCTCCAGAGGGAGTTAAGCATTACTTTAAATTTTTTTATTATAAATTTCAGGCCCACGCTTCTACTCTGCTTGTCCAGTGCGGTAAGCATGCTTTCCAATTAGTCCCCCGAGTTACTCAGCAAGGCAACGTCATCAGTAAATCTGAGGTTACTGAGGTAATCTCCATTAACCATTACGCCCACCTGCGCCCATTCCAATGTTATGAATACCTCTTGTGAACATGCTGTGAATAACATAGCTGTGATTGTGTGTTCTTGTCTGACGTCCTTCCTTATCAGTATTTTACTCCTTTCCTTGTGGTGGACGATGGCAGCTGTGGAAAAAGGAGAACATACGCAGGGTTAAGTATAGGGCTGCAACTAAAATCCCACTATAATCTAGAGTACAACATAAAAACACATTTCAAAGTGCCATAAGCAGATTTGACGAAACTGAATAAATTTTATGATGGCGCTAAAATAACCATTCAAAGTGGCGTAACCAGATTTGAGGAAACTGTATACATTTTTTGATGGCGCTCAAATGAACGTTTTCAAGAGTATTTGCATTCCTTCATATATTGTTGACTATGCACGAACAAAATCTGTTTCTAACGACCATTTCCAAACGAAATTGACCACCTTTTTAACATACGACACTTTTCCCTAAATCATGCGATTTTCGTAATGGAAGCCAAGCAGAATATTTAAAATGCATGAATTGCATGAGTGCATTTTGCGGAATGCTTATGAAATGCATGAATGCATTTTGCCGGCGTCAGGTGGCCGACTTGTGACTTTTTATATCAGAAACCAGTTTAGAACAACTTTGCTTGGACACTGCTAGCATTGATGAATTAAGCGAAATGTTTACATCCTGCACATTTAATGCTTCCCGCATACCTATGCCACAGTCCACAGGAGTGGTTAGACAAACCCACAAAGTGTGGTGGACAGAAAAGTGTATGGAAGCCAAAATGCAGCGAAACAAACAATGGGGTGTGTTTCGAACACGTTCAACCCACGAAAACAGAGTGTGCTTTAAAAACAAAAGCTTTAAAGGTCGCTACATTCGCCACACGGCAGAGAAGGCCTCCTGGATAAATTATATCTCATCGATAACCAGCTCAGCCACGTCGAAAGAAGTGTGGGATCAAGTACGTAGGCGAAGTGGCGCACACGCCCTCTATGAATAGTACACGGGGTACAAACAAGCGTCAAAGAGAAGGCATATTTACTAGCTGAATTCTTCGCCGACATTTCATGTTCTTCACACTACAATGAAGCGTTTGTAAAGTACAAAAACAAAGCAGAAAAACAAAGGCTGCCAACGCGTGGTGGTGCCCCAAAACAACCATAATATAGTCTAATAAGTCCCCAGGAATTGAAAAGAGCTCTATTAGCGGGTAAGCATACTGCTCCAAGTCCAGATCATATACATTATGAAATGCTCGGACACCTTTCAGGTCCCTCTGTAGCAAACATTTCTCAAGTTCTTTAGCAAAATCTGGGAACTGGAAGTTTTGCGAAAACCCGAAAAAAAACATTTATTGTAGCATTCCTTAAACATGAAAGGACACCAACCTCTCTTAGTACTTATATACCCATTACCCTTTACCAGCTGTCTCGCAAAACGTTTGAAGTTATCATAATTACCAGACTAAGCTTTGTTCTACAATCAATCTTCTCGATGTGCACCATTGCAGTTTCAATAAAGCATTCTCAAGAACTGGCAATCTTCTCCACCTCGAAAATACCGCACGAGAATCTTTTTTACAAAAACAACAATGCGTTGCTCTCCGTTTCGTTCTTGAGAAACCTTACTACACTACATGGAGGTTTGGAATAATGTGTGATTTAGGAGACTGAGTCCTCCGTGGAATAATGCTGCATAGCTTGAGTGACTTCATGGCAAATCGTTCATTTCACTTGTGGCTGGGCTCAGTCCTCTCGAGGAATTTCTTACACGAGAACGGGGTCCCTCACGGGTGTATTCTTAGCACAACACTTTATCGTAGCAATGAGGTCCATATCAAAAATATTTCCGGAGTTTATAATATATTCTGTGTATGTGGATGAGCTTCAAATAGCTTGCACATCCTACAGTTTAGCGACGTATGAGAGACAGGTAGGGTTCACTATAAAAAGACTAACATGGGCTGACAGAAATGATTTTCAGTTTTACCACACAAAGCAGTGGGTATTGTTTGCTCACTCAAACGAGGCTTGCAGTCCAACCCCAGCCTGCGTCTGAATGAAATGGAATTACCTATACAAAACGAACAGAATTTCTTCGTGTAACCGTTGACAACAAAATTCACTTTCCTGCCTCACATCAATTGCAATAGCAAGCATGCCGAAGTCTGACCACAGTCAAAGGGCTGTCACGTAAGCACTGCTGTTGCGGCAGATCATGCCTTCTACAACTTTATCGCTCAGTTGTACGCTCTTGCTTAACTATGGTTGCATTGTGTATGTCTCAGGAAGGCAGTCATACTTTAAACTGCTACACCGATTACATAATTTAGGTGTACGTCTCTCATCTGGTGCATATAGGATACAACCAATTAGCAGACATCATGTTGAAACCATTGAACCACCAGTTGCATACATATAAACAATAATAACGTGCTAACACATCCTAACAATTTGTCACACTTCCAGAGCGTCTTTGCCATCCTGTTGTTACGAATGTCCATGTGGAACGCTCTTTTTTAACAAACCCCAATATGGTTCACCATTGCTCCTTCGGTTTGAAGAGAAATGCCAAGAACTTGGTATGCTACACACATTACCTGGGACTGCCGAAAGAACAAACAAACTACTACATTGGCATACTTTCCCTCCTGCAAGCGATTTTACATTGACACACTTTCAGAAAAAGCAGACTCCGCGCGAACATAATTTACAAGAGCTTTTGGCACTAAGTGAGAATACAACGAATACAGAGCATTTTACACATATGGTTCTGAATCATCATGCTAGGTTGGAAGTGCAGTAATACAGAGAAAATGTGTGAGGGTGACCAGACTTGCTCCGTGTGCCTGTGTTTTTACAAACGAATTTTATGCCTTTGCTGTGGCTGTAGAAAAAATAATTACGGAGCGTATGCTGAAAACTGTTATCTACACAGACTCCATCAGAACAATCACAGCAGTATATAAGAAAAATGCAGTTCAACCATTATTAGCAGACATATTACACAATTTAGTTACAGGCAAACCATAGGAACTGGAAATTAGGTTGTGCTGGCTTCCTAGCCGTGTTGGAAATAACGGAAATGAGAGAGAGAGGACACATGGCGGCAGAGGCCGGTAACGAGACAATAAAACAAGTACAGACTCCTTATAGCTACTGTATGAATCATACCCTTAGCGGGTGTATCATAGCCTCGGTTGCTTATAAGCCGTAAAAAACAATGCATGAATTACGAAACACGTACGGCCGACGCCTAACTGATCATTCGAAGGCTGTCGAGAAGATTATCACTGTTCGGGGCACTATTACTGCTATGGTTATTCCAACAAACGGTACTGTCGGGGGCACTCTTACTGCTATTGTTATTCCAACGAATGGTTATGCACAGGTTCATTTATTTTTTGCGCCGCTTGATAACCCGCCTAAATGAAGGTTAAACGCATAGCCAAATAAACGGCAATAAGTTTGCCAACTGTTTGATAGTCAGTGTTCGTAAACACCCATCTTGAGAGTATATTCGAAATATAACCATCCGAAATCGGCGACATTCTAATCTTTAAATTTAACATATCTCTGGTGGATCGGTAAGAAAAATGCTAGAAAAAAGTTCATGTCATTAGTTTTAGAACACAGAGTTTGCACTGCTAAAGATGACTGAAATCTTAAAGTTGTGGAAACAACAATACTCAGAACAATATGTTTCTGCGGTGCGGTGGGTTGAGCGCACAGCGGTGCGAGAGGTGGCATGACGCTATCACGTAGCATTCAGCAAGAATGCAGGGGTAAACCCGTAGATGTTGTCCGTGAGTGCACCACTTGCCTTCTATATCTCTGCGTGGCCTTGTAGTTAAATCGGTAAGACAAGAGGCTCTCGCTTTGTTACTCTGTTAGTTCCAGGTTCGATTCCTGGCGGTACCAGTAATTTCTTTTATTTGCTCACGGGAGTTTTCTGCTGACACCAACGGTCGTGAAAAGACCCTTGGGGGTAGAGGTAAAAAGTTTTGCTTTAAAATTGAGCAAAGCGTGAAAGCTTCGTTCAGTCCCAGGAGAGTGCGTCCAATCGATCGCCAAATCTCCAAGACCCTAATCGCAAATGCAGACTGAACCCATGTGCTGATTTCCTGCAATCTACGTAAACCCATACACGGAAGGTTTAACTGTGTACTGATACGTGGTGTAGGAGATAAAGCCGTTCTGTAGCATTGCTCGTTCACCATCGATCAATGTGTTCTCTAATCTAGGAGCGTTGTTTTTTCGCCACATTCAGGTAACCGTTTTGGCAGAATACACGTCTACTTTAACGTGCACTCTTTCTGTCCAGGAATCTCATAAGAGATTTTCCGTTGCCAGGCGTTGTATGCAGAAATAAGCTGAATTTAACGGACGCCAATAGTACCACGAAGAAAGTTCCCTCTTTATCAACTAATACGCTGGCGTAAGTGGTGTGGAAAGTTACGCATTACTGCTAACGTAAGGTAAAGCAAGTAGCATAACGACAATAAATATCTGTTGCTGATTGCCTTTTGGAACGACTGCAAATATTGCTCTCCGAACTCTCGCAACGGCCAGTCGTTTCGATTGTTAACAACCCATAATACGGAGGTGCAAGAATGCACACACTGTTAGCTATGATTAACCCGGATATTCAGCGACCGTAAGTGAAACGCATGCGCAGAAGAAGTCATTTGAAAAAGTCCGCCTGGTGAGCTCGAATCATCAATCAAAGTAAATGTGCTTGTTCGAATCGCAGGATGTGGCTGAATGCTTAGGCTGCAACCTATTTTTATATCCTAGCACTTCTCGCGACTCTACACAAAGAACCATACATGAAGTCAATGCTCGCTCCATGACGTCGCCATTACATGGCCATTGGTTATCAAGTCCCTTACATAAAATTACCAGTAAAGGCTACAAAAGACCGCAACACACATTTACAATTCCTAGGAAAGACACCGCACTACCTTTCCATGCTGAAACGTTCTCATTCGCAGGTGCCGAGAGTCTTTGTTGCCAGTAAATAAATGGATGGGGTAGCTAACGTGTTGCACTGGCAAGCTCAAGACACTAGGTCGAACAAATGCGCTGGGGCAATTCTTAGTAACAACAAAAACCGCTAAGGTAGCGATGTTTGAGCGCAAATTAACATTACACAGAAACTCCAAAAACCGTGAGACAGTATTTCCAATAGTCCCTACTGCCACGGTACGAGTCCGACTCCACTGACAATAGTTTGACTGGGTTCCTGTCCGAGTGCATGGTCGACGAACCTACACCTTTCACCTGTCAGCCCCTGTTGAAGCGCTGATGCCATAGCGGCTGCTCAGCCGCAGTGTCACTACTCGCCTACTGCCGCAATCACCATTTCTATCCGATTGCACAACTTCCACAAGGGACTGTACTGTTGTTTTTTAGGCGAAAGCAAAAGCGCGCGTATGTTGTGAAAAGGCGTAGTAAATTGTTTGTTTTATTTAGCAGTCCAGAAAACTGACATGTCACAAGACACAAATGGTATTTATTTGAACGGGAACCCTTTGTTCGACAGTAGTAGCCCAGAGCACTTACCCTTGTTAATATTCCACTAAGTAATGGGTAGAGTAAATGTGGTTGTACTTTTTTATGCCACATTCAAACTTGGTGAATAAATTAGGAACTGGGCGATTCCAGAGGTAATGTGGTCGCTGCACTAAATTACATAACTGGGTGAGGGAAACGTCAAAGTTGTAGGATTTTGCGTGCTGTGTGGTACTTGAATTCAATGTCACGACACTTGAACATGGGCACAACAGCGACGGAAAAGATTGGTAGTAAGGAAGCCGTGGCGTGTGTCAGCATACTTTCAGACGTAATTTGCCCCATTAGACGAATTAGCGTAATGCCAAGCAAAAGATGTCAATATGATGTAGATGCGCACAAGAGGTAAATATGCATGACCACGGCTTGCGTTCACAGAACGTAAGTAGAGGTAGGCGCGTCAAATATTCACAGTAACTATTTATTCTCCTGGTTTCGGGGAAATTGGTATGATTTTGAAAGCCTCTCTAATGCTTTCGAACCAGCTATTTCCTTACGTTGTTTCACTCCTTAGTTGACGTTCGTGCGACTAGGTGAACGAATAAACGCCAATTATCTCCTGCTTTAGCCCCACCTACAGCTTTTTTTAACATCATGGTGGTCCAGGAACGTAACCGTAAAAAAATGGCTGCGTATCTGCTCCTTTCGTTGCAAATGTCGTCAAAAGATGATAGTCTTTGTAGACATTTGCAAGGAAACGCCCCCCCTTTGCTTTCCCGCTTACCTCTCATGCTGTTCCTGTACTGTCGCGCTCATCCCAAGGTAAACACGTTAAAGGTTGGCGCAAGGTGATTTGAATTTACCCGCGTTCCACTGCTACAGGCCGGTTCTCCTCGATGCCAGCGCTGCAGTACGGCGGAGGCGCGCGTGCATGAAGGCGGCCAACTAGAAGATTTATAGAACCGCGTGACCGTGCTTCATGTGCGTTCCAAGCAGAACGTGGAACCTAGCTAGTGGAACCTTTCGTTGCTGTTGCCACGTGATTTTTCATATGCCGCCAGTAGGCGGCGGTTTTCCGCAATAGCTGTAGAATATCATCTGCTATCGAAAAACCAATAATCCATGAATTTTTTAATAAAGGAACACTGTAAATATCCCTTGTGTACTAATGTTCTGTCTTATATTTGCGTAATGTCTTGTTCTTGTTCAACAAAGTTGACAAGTATGAATATATAAACCGGGCTTAGACGTTTACATTTGGCTGTGAGTATATAAGACTATTGTGGAATATCAATTTTACTTTGGCCGGGTGGCTTAATCGAGTTACAGACAGACATACAGACGAGACCCAAAATTTCTGCGTTTGAATGGAGTACTGACACCAAATTTTGACGCCTAAAATGATATAATTGGCTTCAGTAGTTTGTACAGATGCCTCAGAAATTTGTGCAGCGATCCGAAGCCGGAATGACATCTAAAATCGATTTTGATTGTACAGACCACGAGCTTCCACAAATCGGCAGCACTAGTGAAATCGCTTTGGTGTGACGAAACATCGGCCTGCGTGTCTGGCCGGTTCAGGGTGACGTCATATAGTCGTTTTCGGAACCGGAAACGATATCCTTCGCTGCTGTTACACCATCCCTTACAGAACTTTTCACCGCACTATCTTCCCCTTTTTCACATATGGAGCTTTATCTGGGCCATTATTTCCGTGTCAGCAATCGGTGACCAAGACATCTGCCGCGGCCTGTTTTCATTCTATCGCGCAGGTGGCACCATCTTTCGGCCGCTCGCCGCACCGCGGTGCCGGCAGTGCTGGCACTGCTGGGTCGGAGCACCGAACCTCCGCTGCCGGTCAGCGTAGGCTTTCCATCGCGGCAAATATCTGAACGCCACTTTTAATATTCAGCGCTGATAACAACCCCTATCACAATTTTTCAACACATGAACATCTACTTTCTCGCATGGGGAACTTCTTTTTCGCGATCAGATTGATTAGAAGAGTGGCGACAAGCTGTTGCTATCACGGTGTGAGCCGGTTCGAGCCGCAGTGATATTAAAAACAGACGACGGCGAAGACATCGCTGGCCTAATCGCCTGGCCAAATAAAGTTGTTCTGTCTGTCGGGTGGCAGCGACTCATCCGAGTCTGACGACTCAGACGACATGTCGACTGCGCGGGTGAGTGCGTACCATGTGCAATCGTAGCAGGCGATGCGGCGAACGCATGGAGGAAAGAAAACGTCCCTGACGTCACGGGTGAGACCGTGACGTAAGGCTGGCACGCTTGCAGGCTGGCCTTCGAACGGCCGTTTTCCCGCGCGGCGACCAAATTTGAAATTGGTTGCAATAAACATGCTATAAATTATTCTGTGTTGGCGGCTGACGGCTTTCGCTTTGATTTTGGTAATTACTAGGCCAATAGGTATTTATAACAGCATAAAAACTGAAAGCGAGAAATTTCGTGTCAGTACTCCTTTAAGTAGCCCAAGAAAGACTATCGTATTTATTATCACAATTACCGCCCGCAACCGCACCGGCAGTGGGGGCACAGTGGTTTGAGGGACCGAACATAGGGATTCAGGACATCAACAATCTATCTGCTAAAAGTATATTTTTAGTTCTGTTATCTCAAGTACTTTGTGCTCACCGAGTGCGAGTGCTCACTGGTCAGATATGAAAGCGGCTTCGGCGGTACACATTCCAGTGCGAAAATCCCAGGTTATCCCAAAAAAGATACCATTCTTTGAATTCAGTACGCTGTAGTTGTTTCTAATCATCAGTTCTACGGCAAGTTTCAAAAAGAATCGTGAGGTAAGGTGGCCGGTGTTCTTTCCCGGGTTCAAATATATCGGTAGAGACTGGTTCCGTCGCTGGAAAACGACGTTAACGAAGTAGCCTGCAGTGAGGGTGTTTGCACTACGCACCATATCTACATTCAACTAATATACGTTACGCCACATGCCCTAATTTAGAGTTGGTTGTTCTAACATGACCAAAGCAAAAACGTTTCTGTTGCTCTCTCTAGTGGTTGTAAAAGGTTTAATATAATACAGTGACTGTCCTTAACTCCCCTGCTCAGGAGAGCAGATAGAGACAGTTTTTTTGTATTCCATCGGGTGTTTCAACAATTTTGCATTGATGGGGTATACATCGTGCGTATTTTTTGGGTATTGTTTCTTCAACAGGTGTAAGATGAACAGTACACCGTTCCGTAATTTGGGAGGACACGTCCAAAACAACGCAGGATGTAAAATTTCATTTTGCTGTGTATATAATGCAAAATCCATTACGCTACTGCAAATTCGGGCTTTAAAAATGCCTTAAGTTCGGTCTCTACTAAACACGTTCCGCCAAGGAAAATAAAACGCCGCCGATTCACTCTAACAGCTGCCCGATTCGGCAAGCATAATTGTTGCTAAAAGTGCACTGTCCTGTGCTTTTATCTAGAGAGCCAGAAGATTGCTACTGTGAATAGTCTCGAGTAAAAACTACAGGTTTCTATGCCACGCCGAAAGCTTCTTAAGTGCACATTGCACATGATTTTTTCAGTGTACATTTGCTGCCCCCCGCTTAGTCCGTGTACCTATAGTGTTCTGTATCGAAGCGTGAAAAAGCAGTTTCGATAGTAGGTGCGTATAAAATAAACTATGGAGGTGGTGAGCGGAGTGCCTGCAACCCCAAGAGTAATTACTGCTGATCTGTGATTGTTTGCAATAATCTAATCTCTTGGGATAGTTTCCAGAAATAAGACTGGATATGTACTGCACGTACATAATCACTTGTCCATACCCCTGTCCAATTGAAGACTTGTGACTGCTAATAAAATTGGATCTGCAAACATTGCGTTGATAATTAGCAGAGATAAGTGCTAATAATTCCCTTGTTCCTATTCAAATAGTCCTTGATGGCGAGGCCATCACTCCAAGCCCCAGAATCATGATCCTGGGTGTACATCTCCAGGCCAACACCAAGAGTGACGCGTGTTTAAAACCATACAGCACAGCATCTATCAAAACCATACACATGATCAGGCGAGTTGCCATCAAGAAGCGAGGCCTCAAGGAATCCGATACATTTCTATTATCTACACAGATGCCTCCCAACATCGAGGGCCGCAGTACGCTATCATCGTGGCAACCTCCAGACCACACCTTCTTGGGTGTGCCCCACAAAGAGGGAGAAGAGGCAGCCATCGCCTTGGCAGTCACTCAACCAGGCATTCAGAAGGTCACGCAACCATACCCAACAAGCCTAACGGAATTACCAACACAGTTGGGCGTCGCTACCTGCCGTGTGTGTGCTGAAAAGCCACTCCCCAAACGATTCCATTAAGCTCATCTGGACCCCGCTCAGGGTTCCAGGTGAGGGCAAGGAATACGCGCACCAACAAGCCTACGCTTTTACCCCACCCCCCGCACGAGGACAGTCACCCGCTTGTCTCGTTTAGGGACATAGCCCAGCATTATCGCCCTCCGAGATAGACCCTACCTTCGCCTCACCCTGTACTTTTCATAAGACAACAAACTACCCTACGGCTCATACAATCCGGCCTCCTCCGCACAACCCGACAGTCTTTACATAATGCACCCGAATCGCTACGGCGCTGAATGTAAATTAGCTCAGAACTAGGGACACTCCGCCACATAATCGGAATGTGCGACTTTAGCCCTTAGTACCCTCCTCTCATTTCGTAAATTACCGAACACGAGCAATCGGAGATGCTGCTCTAAAGCCCCTCTCTGCTATGCGTTTCAGCTGGCGGCCAGACAACAGGCGGCGCGGTCTGCATCTGTTCTCCAGTGAAGAAGGAACTACTCCGCTGGACTGCCCTCTAGGCCGTTCAAAAAATCTGAATAAAATCATTTCCTACTCATCCTCCTTTTTTCCCCACCTTCTCATTCCTCTCCTTCGTCTTTGCCGCCGATCTCGTCGCCTCGGCCCGCGGCGTCAGAGACGGAGAAGTGCACATCGGCTAACGCCAGGTTTGAGCTTTCTTTATTTTATAAAAAAGAGTTTCCACTCATGTGCTATCCCAATACACTCAAGCAACCACCGTTCATGCATCATGCATTGATTTGACCTTACCAAAAATGTCCTCTTTGACCTAATAAAGGGTATGGTTAAGTGCATTTCACTTCTCTCTGGTTTCACTATATGTTGAGCGAATGTGAGTGAATTCAAGCGTCGTCGCATGGGTAATCGGTGAGGTGCCGTATAGCATCTTTGCTTTCCCAGCCACATTCCCAGAGTGGATTGGCGCGATTTTTTTTTTGGTGGACAGGATGGCACAGTTCGTCGTCTCGTTTTATAGTCTACATGGATTTAACACTTGGCAGGTAACATAACTGAGTCAAATACTTTTGACGTTTCGTGTAGGCTTTATTACAGGTTACTCCTCATATATAATAACCGGAGAAGAAAAATTTTGTAATAATTCCTGTTTTCTCTAACCAGTATGTAGCCTTTTTGATATATAAGCATAACCAAGGGGAGTGACACATTTGAGCGATCATATATGTGGCCTATCACTTGCTATGATGACATTGGTGCCAATAAGAGGCTTTTATCGCCTAAAGCGCATGTATGGGTTTTTCGTGCTATGTTCCGCTAAAGCTGTTCTCGCTTCAGAAGTGCGCAACTCGGGGTTTGTAATCCTGCATTTGCTAGCCCATACCGGGGGCCGCTTAAACCCGGGCGCGACCCCACCCCGATAGACACATGTAATCCCGAATAATTAAACTTAGCCATCATATTGTCCAGTGGCCATTTTACAAAAGGTTTGCGGCGGAGCTGGTATAAAATAGGTTTCCATTGAAACCACATGTGCGGAAAGTGTGTGCAGAAAACAGTCGCATGGGCAAAAACTAAATATTGCACAAAAGTCACTTTCTTGTGAATGCTCTGTAGACCCTAAACTCATTCTAGAATCCTTGTAAAACATATACTTGAATTGGCAGCTAGGACGGCCTGCAGTAGACAATAGTTATTTACTACACTTTACTACTTTCTCTTACGTTTCAGTTGAAACCATAAAATATTTGCAGGCTGAAGTGAAGACATGTCTGCCTCTCGGAACAGTAAGGTTACAAAACACTAACGGATTTCTTGCTTTTTTGTAACATGCAGAAACATACCAAGGTAAACCCCCGTTTACTAGACCTCCTATATCTAAAAATATCTCTAATGCCGGAATATTGTCTCTGGTGTTTCACCTTCCACAGGTGCTATTTGCTGGCCTCTCTGTATATCAGTGCTACTTTTCGTGGGACCATGAATATGTGGAAGTGTTTGAACGAGAAAACACGAAAAAATTCCGCTACCCTCGGATAGGGAGGCATTCAGTGGCTGTCAAGAAATGCGGGAATGCGTGCACAAGGCGATGGATACACTAGCCATGCCGAATATGTTGAAATCATTTATAAAAGCCAACGTTAAAGACACACAATGCTGCCTGGCACCGCCATTGTTTTCATGCCTTTTGACGACAGAGATGGTCATGCGGAGAAAAGGAAAATATCGCGAAGTGCCAACAACAAAGAGAAACAACAAAAATGCGGCACTTACCGTTCCAATAAGGTTGTAATATAGCGGTGGCAACCTCACATTTATGTGATTCATTGATCAGTTGGACAATGCTTTCTGGAGACAGTGGGACGCGGAATAGGCGAGAATCGTGAAATTTTTTCTTCGACAATACAAACATTATCTCTTCAGGAGTTTCCCTTTATTACTTACCTCCTTCCTGCAATGGGGCCTTTATAACCGGCACTACTTCTTATTTCAGTAACTCGGCCACAAATGTTGGCATCGCGGTGAACTTGAAACTGCCATCATCTCTACAAATCAAGCGGATTTTAGGGCTTCGACTTAACAGGGTGTTGCTGTATATAAATAAAATATTAGAAGCAAGGACGTCTCTAACTATACTGCAAGTTGTAGCTGCTTTTAATGGTTACACAGTTACCTTAGACCCTTTAAATATTGTTTGAATTTCGGTCGGGGCTGCCAAAGCATTGTCTTCATAATACGCTGTCTCCCCTTGTTTTTTCCCTAGATTAACACTGTATTCCATCCAAGGTATAAATTATTGATGCACACAAAAAATTGCCAAAAAAAACTTCGGTATTTCGTACTACTTCACAGAGTACTAAACTCCAATGCTTACACTTCTTCACCAAAGGGAAGGGCAATTCTTTATTGTTTTATAAAAGGAGAAAGTGCCATTACAAAGTACACTTTTATGTTTTGAGCACAATCCTAATGCCGTTGTTTACGGTAGATATGTCAGAATATATTATCTGTTCTTTTAAGATAGCACTATCGACGAAAGCAGCAGTCTCACTAGGTTCTATACATAAAGAATTGAACTAATAATGACGCCATTCCACTCAACATGATAGCTTTCAAAAGTGCAGCGCAGTGATTCATCATAATGGGCTGTCGCGCCGTTTTACGCTCACTGCTTCCACTTCTCACTGCCTTCGACTGCATGTCTCACCCCACTTTTAATGAATTGAAAGCAGTTTAGTCCAATGCAATTTTAATTTCCCGCGATCCCCGTGCCCGCGTGGCCCCTGCCTAAACAGCGCGAGTGGGAGTTCTGTTATTTTTGTGTTTGCCTTCATCTCGCATGCGCTGGAGCCTTACTGCATCATTCTGAACTGGTAGTTTTTTTTTCGTCATCGTAAAAACCAACCCAAAGGAGCATTCTAAACTAAATGAACACGCGGACTGTACTAACTTTTGCCTCAAATGTACCTGCAAGTTTCTTTGCGCACACTAAGAGGAACTAGCCCTGGTGCTTCGTATTACCAGTGCTAGACATTCCAGGGTTTCGATCACTCCTGCTGATGTAAACCTCTGGTTCTTGTCTCTTCACTGTTGGTGGGAAGGAAGAATGGAGGGACCGAGGGGAATCTTTTAGAAGCTTCTGTTTGCGGTGCGTGACGCTGCTTGCACTGCGGTAAGCTAGATACCGTGATAGCAAGATGAGCTACGTCGACAAGAAGGGTTTTAAGCAGCTGTGCACTTGAAATGCGGGAAAATTATTTACTTGAGCAAAACGGAATCAGAAAAAGAAGATATTACAAGGTGATGAAGCTGGCACACCAGCGATTGCACGTTTGGATGTTTTTGTAAAACTAACGCTTTTAGCATATGTATGGCTGTCGTGATCCTGCAAACCAAGTGGCAAAATCTGACTTGTGATTCAAATCGCGGATGTTAAAAGAGCACTTTGATAAAATAAAAATAAAGAGATGACAGATCTATAAGACGTGATGGCAAATGCATCGACAAGTTGAGGTACGCCGTTTATTTAACAAGCTAAGATATATGTAGTGCAGCTTGAGAGATTGGTTTAAAGTGATGTAAATATAACGTGAACTTAAAATGAAAATGTCTTCCAAAAAAGAAACATAAAAAACAGGTTTTTGAGTGTATACAACCTTGAAATATTTTGTTTTGCAAAAGTTGCATTTGTGTAATTTAGGAATATGCGATATTGTCGAACAAAATTTCCAATGCCTTGTTATAATTTTTATCAACTTAAACATAAAATAAATACCGTAATGCGTCTAAGCACAGCAAACCTTGGATAAACAAAGTGGAAGCTTGGTTTAGTCTGGTAAAGTATTTATTTCACATAATGAACCTTTCGTTTAGGTGTAAATATTATTTATTTATTTATTTATCATAGTACCAACAGCGCCTTTTCAAGGCATTACAGTGGGGGGAGAAAGTAGAAATTCGTACAAAATAAAGGCAAAACAGAAATATCAGCTAAAGCACAATGGCAAGCCAAAACTCGGCATGTTCAACGAAGATACACTACAATGTACATTTAAATACGCCATTAGACATCATTGTCACAACATTTTTGGGAAACCTATTCCATTCGCTTATAGTTTTGGGGAAAAAAGGCTTAAAAAATTGGGTTCTACAACTCATTATTTTTATTTTACAGGAGTGATCTCCCTTAGTTTGGACTCATTATATAACAACTTTTGTTGATCGCTGTTTAGTTATGAAATATATTGTTGAAAAAGTTTAGTCTGAGTACTCTCGTACGATGCTGAAGCGAATCGCAACCTACGCTGCGCTTAGCTGTAGACACACTGAAATTCCTTGAGTAACCATTAAGGACAAAGTGAGTAGCAAAGTCTTGAACCCTTTATAGTTCCTCGATATCAGATTTGATACGGGGATCCTATACCGTACAAGCAAACTCCAGTAATGGGCGAACATTTCTTTTGTACAGCAACTCTTTAGTCTTCACTGGAAAACGCTTCCCGTTGCGACGTATGCAGCCAAAAACACGATAAGCTTTCGCAGACACACACTTGGGGATACACAGTCATGGTTAACCAGGTATGACAGCTGTGCCTAGGTCATTGGCTAGACATAAATGTCATTGGCCTTATGCATACACGCTTTTTTATGCACACTCGGGGTCGTCAGAGGCCCCTTGCCGAGTATGGCTTAAAGCCGTTCGATAGCGTGCAACGCTCACAGAAGGCTCGGTCTCACTTTCAGTCCTGGCGAACTGCCGTTCCTTGTCTCCCGTAGCAAGACGAGTCACATAGCCCGTGACGACCCTGCACCGCAAGCATGTGCCAGCAGCTACGGGGAAGCGAGGCAGCGAATGCAATCGGCTGCTTACCAGCTTAGCTGCTGCTGTTACCTCAGCCGCGCCGCTTACTTGATCCGCACTGACAGAAAACACCGTGTTGTGCGCAGCACTAAAAGGGGGCTCGACGAGTCACGTGATGCACTGCAAGGGTGTGGCGCAGCTGCTGTGAAATGAAGGTCAAATTGCGGATTACGGCGAAACCGCTGGATGAGATTAGTTAATCTTTGCTTTACAATAAAAGAGTTTGTTCAAAAAGAAGCTACGCACCCGGAGGTTTTGTTTTGATATTCTTGTGCAATTGAAATATAAATGTATTTTTTATAAAGCTTCTTAGTTCAGCTAATTCAAAGGCACCTTTGTTGCTGCATTGTCTGATCCGAAGCAGAGTTTTTTTTTTTTTGAAAAACGACTCTGCGTGCTTCAAGAGCCCGCCTATGTACCTCTTCTCCTCCTGCCTTGGTTCACCAGTTGCAGGTGGACCGGGTTCATCTCCGCCCGTTCGCACTGCTGGCGAGCCGTCTGCTCGTTCAGCCAACACCGCTCTCGCTCCTCTACTATTATGCCAGGTGGCGAGCCCTTGTTACTTTTGTAGCTAACATATTTTGGTAACACATTTTTTTTAATTTGCTCTTCGAAACTTGAACGTAGAAATAGTTCTTTTTATGTGAATGCTGGAAACACGAGTCACGTAGAGATGGTTTTTCTGAAATGGGCGTAACAATGTTTTTGAAGTATGGTGGCAAAAATAGAGCATCTTTTTTACTCTTTTTTATTAATTATGTTTCCTCGGTATAAATGGTTTGCTCAAGAATTACTTTAACTTTGACTGCGGGATCATTTGAGGAGTGACATATGTACAGAAAGACAGCAATATTTTCGCGCTTGATTAGTATGCGGTAGACAATCATCGTCACAATTACGTAGAAAAAAATGGCGTTGCACACTTTTATGAAACCTAAAATTCTGAAAATTCGGAATTAACGTGTAAGTGAATAAAATGTTTGTAAATTGTTGAAATACTCATGGAACAAATAACATTTTGGTTTATATCCGTAAAGTACATGGCATATGAAACTTCCACCCTATATGAATAGCAAAAACGTTTTGGAAACATTTTCTTAACTGAAAAACTAAGTTTCCAGTGAAGAGTTTTAAAACTCATCTCCAATGAAATGCAAAGCAATATGTCATCAAAATGGTTTAAAAGATGGTATTTTGCTTTCAAGCCGATAAAGGTGGTGCTGAAGTCTCAATAAAAGTATAAAAATTTTTCACGTATTATAATTCTTTTTTACACAAGTCGCTTTATTGTAGTTATAATTTTAAATTTCCAAAAGCCAAAATTATACTTCCGCAACAGCCGAAAGTGAATAAGAGCCAGCTCTCCGGGGGCATATTTCCTGGTGGCACTTTCATGTATGCTTTTAGGCCGACTTTTTATCCCAAACAAACGCAGAAAATAACATTTTTTATTCCAGAGAGTACTTGTTGTGCGTATTCTCAAAAATTAAACATCATATTTCTATAAAACCTTTTTTGTGAAAGGCACATTGTCGTCCTATCGTAACCTTGTTCCTAGTTCGAAAAGCATAAAACTTTATTTCATGAAATTTTGGAAATATACCTCACCTCAAAAGGAGCCTAACGGCTTTTTTTCTAATATTTATGAGAAAACAATACGTACGATTTTTAATGACGTTTTGTTTTGCTGAGAAGAGAAAAGTTTAGTGCAATAAATGAAGTAACTATTTCAATCACAGCGCCATCACAACTTGAAATTGCAATATTATTTCCACACTGAGAATAGGTTTTGTGCTCAGCCAACATTAAATACCTTTTTTCTCTGTAAATTCATGGTCTATTTTCTATGTAAATTCAAGTAGTGGGCTTCCCTTTGCGTATCGGAAAGTAGTCAGGCCATCGCATTTTCAGGTAACGATTTTTACGAAAGTTTTGGAGCAGTGCTGGTATAGGCTATGTTTTGATGCAAACTGCACGCGTGGATACGGTGGGCTGATAAAAGTGTTCTCGACCAAACTGAATGTTGTAGAAAAGGCAACACCCTTATGAATGCTGGTTAGACCTCAATTTAGTGCAGACTTCCTGACATAAATATTCTTCAATATTCAGCTCCGACAGAAGTATTACACGGAGATTTATTCAATGGCCGGTATTCGTTAGTTGATACATAAGTTGTAAACGCAAAATATTTGTATGCAAATGTCAATAAAAGGTGTTTCTAAGAAACGCAGGGTTACACTGAACTCCTATACTTCTTGCTTTATTATAATATCCCTGTACATACCAAGGCTCGCCCCCGTTTACGGAACAAACATTATCTCAAAACATCGATTAGGTCGGAAATGTTTCTCGCAAAGCCTCCTTTTTTCTCGAAACTGTTTTTCCTGTTGCCACGGATGTCTTGAAACGTTGACTTAGACATCACAAGAGAAACCGTCCTACACTGACATGGGGGGGGGGGGGGGACTTGCCCTAAGAGGTCAAAACTTGTTTTACCGAGATTCTGATTGATGATTGTAGGGTTTAACGCGCCGACGCAACGCAGACGATGAGGCGCGCCGTAGTGGAGGGCTCCGTATAATTTTGACCACCTGGGGATCTTTAGCGTGCGCCGAAATCTCGTACACACGGGCGTTTTTGCTTTTCGCCTCCATCACAAAAGCGGCCGCCGCGGCCGGGAAAGGAACCGGCGACCTCGTGCTCAGCAGCGCAACGCCTTAGCCACTGAGACCGAGATTCTGTCCTACGCCGACAATGTTAGGATACCTGTGGAAGACGCAGCTGGTAATGAGGACGAAAGAAGGCTCGAGAAGTGCCTACAACGCCAAAAAGAAAAAATTGCGGCGCTAGGTTCTCAATAAGTTAGAGTACAGCACTGGCCACCAGAGATTGATGCGATACATGAAGCAGCTCGAGAACGCTTTCTTCAAACCAACTCAGAACGTGAAGAAGGGAGCGTCATGTATTTATGTATTTCCGAATGAGAAAAACTAACATTTTAGGAGAAATATTTTATTATTACAAAAGCTCCCGCGTATTGCTGCTTTTGTACCCAGCACTACTGCTCATTTGAGCAAGTCGGCCACAATAATTTAGTATCTCGCTTATCGTCAAAAGGGTGCTTATGTCAAATTTTGTAGCTTATTTTACGACTTTGAGTAAACGCTGTATGCTGTATGTAAAAATTAGTCGCTAAGAGGAATCTAAAAGTTTTGGAAGATATGTGCATCTTTTGGTTAGGCATTTCGGTTGGAGCATTAAAATGTTTTTGAATTTCCCTCTCTGCGTATAGTTTGTGTTCCATGGACGGGCCGGAAGGCCCCTTAATTCGTCCTCGACAATAAAACTAATGTCAATTCATGTTTTATTGGTGTTATTAACTAGAAATTGTTATAAACAGCTTGTGTGTTTTCTGTTTTTCTCCTACTGCTCCCACTTCCCCTTCTCTGACTTCCTCACAGAGGAAAAGCTCACTTTCCTATTGATTCATAAAATATACAAGTGCCATTGCAAAATAACCCTTGATATTTCCGGCGCGGATTTATGTCTGTGTTTATTATACGTGCTCTCACAATAAATTTCATTGGCGTGTGAGGTAGCACTATCCGACAAAAGTACAAGTTCACTGTAATATAGGGATATTAGTCGTTGAATAACGCGGAAAACTGTTTCACTTTTGCAGCACGAAATGTACATAAAGAACTGGAAGGTGAAAAGATGGCACAACCGCAATTGCACGTAACGATTGTTTCTGAAGATCTAAAGCTTCATGCATATTTGTAGGTGTTGTGGTCCCCAAATCATAAGGCAATAAATTACTTGTAATTCAAAGAGGGGATGTTGTAAGAGCACTTTGCTTATATTTTTGGCAGGCAACTTCAATTCCAATGTAAACCATATTCTCAATCAGCGTGAAATTTAACTTGAAATTAAGTGGAGCACCTGTACTAGCGGGATGAATCATTCATACGTTTTGCAACATACAAATATTAACAAAAAATGCTTCAAAACGTACCAAAAATTTAAAGTCAAACAAAAAGCAGAAAAAACTCAATTAGCAATCTTGCAATGCAAAAATGTTATTGCAAAAGCAAAAACTCTTAAAATTTACTTTTAAGCGAGTTTTATCACATCTAATGCAACAATTTTGTTATGTTTGTCGAGATGGAGACTACACAAAACAAATTTATTTCCTTACTTAAATAACGAAAGCTGAGCTTGTGGTTTTTATTTAACTGTATTTTCAGTAATATTTCCTCATATCTTTTCTAGTAAAACTTCTTAGTGGGCGTATTTCTAAAAAGGCACCCTGTTACACACTGTTTGCGCCATTGTAAAAAGCTATTCCAATACATCGTTGGTTCAGTAACCCCATGGACGGCGTCGATTCAAAAAATCATTTGCGTATGAACACGGTTGGGCTGCAGCCATAAGGAGCTATATTAGACATTACGAAAGGAAATTAGGTCTCCCTGGTGCATTCAATGAACAGAATTTGCTTTCCCTAACGGAATTTGCTGCGCGGGCATAGAATATACATGTCACATTTCGGGAAAGCAATTTGACTTATTTTAAATGCAGAGCATTTCTTTAACTCACGATGTCACCCGTTCTTGGCGTCCGTAGTTGTCCGCATCGCTAGCCTCTACATGCCCGCTCAGACGTTTTGCTATCGGCGCGATCAACATTCGCTAGCGCGCCCAGCCACGTTTTAAGGACACTCTCTCCCCTCTCTCGGACTCAACGTGTGCCGAGGCTGCCAATTTTACTGCTGACGAGCGCTCTCTCGTCAGCAGTTGCCACAAGTGCAACAACATTAACGTAACGCAAACTACTTAACGGCGTGCGCCCCCGGAAATGCTCTGCATTTGATCGTGTCCCTCGCTAGGGGGATGTATCACTGCATCACCATGTGAACAGTTTGCCCCGCTTTAGTTTCAGTTCCGTATCTCCCCGCCGCGGCCGTGGAGAGAATGCGGCCGGCCGCGACTCTCGCCACCGCGGCGCTTAGGTTGCGAGTTGCGCTAGGAAAGCGAGCGTCGTCTGCTAGCGGTGAGCGGAACGCGTTCCGCTCCGCATCTCCGGTCTTCGCCACATCTGGCTTTTTGTTGGTCGTTACGAATACTCCAGTACGACATAGTGCATTCGTTATAATTGAAAAAAACT
This sequence comes from Haemaphysalis longicornis, assembly GCA_013339765.2. NCBI lineage: Eukaryota > Metazoa > Arthropoda > Arachnida > Ixodida > Ixodidae > Haemaphysalis > Haemaphysalis longicornis. Next base: position 26,866,476 of record CM023452.1, on the reverse strand, counting down.
CCCACCTCCCCTCGCGGGAACCCCTGTGTAGATGCGTCGCATAGGGGGTTCACGTTGCAGCGTTGGACAGCGCAGGTGCGGCCCTCGAACAATGGAGCGGAGCGGCGCAGGCACCGCCGCGTTTTATAGCGCGCATAACGGTGAGGGGACGCGCCGGCGCCAGTGCGTCTGCCGCGGCTATGACGCAACACAATCCAAACACAATCCACTTTATTCCAATTCAATCCAATCCAATTCAATCCAATCCAAGCCAAGCCAAGCCAAGCCAAGCCAATCCAATGCCCCTCGCGAGAGAGCGTTCGCTATCGGAGAGGAAAGGGGGTGAGCGGCGAAGAGCGCAGCTGGCGCGCCAAAGAGAATGGGGGAGGGGCGGACGCCGACAACAACGCCGACGCCGGATGCAGGGACAAGGCGGGTGAATGAGATGCGTTGCATCTAAAACGAAGAAGAATGGTTTTAGCAGGTCCCCTTACAGGAGGTCCCCTTACAGTCTTCGACTATGGGACCTCCTTCTGTATATTTTGCCCGTGTTATGTATTTTGTGTAATAATAAAGGGACTGATTGATGGATGGATTCATGGTTAAAATACGTAATTTTTAAGGAACATATTCGGCAGTAGACTTGCTAGTCGTTATAGGACATTCAATGATATCACGTTCTTGGGCAGGCGCCTATTATTAGTGTTACTCGAACAAACTGTTTACAAATTTATCTAAATTTTATTTCCCTCTTATGAGCAGTTTTATGCTATTCGGGACATAGGACAAGAACATAGGGCAAGTGTTTGTTAACATTCAGGGTGCCGCACCTAATGAAGCGCTTGGATAATGAAATCCAAATATGCCAGTTAACTATCGGCGACACGAGCAGTGATCAGTAAGGTTAATATATCTTCGACTGGCCGCCAAAAAAGAAACGCTGGGTTAGCAATCTCTTCCTTTTTGAACGAGAAGTACACACTGCTAAAGCTGATTAAAGCATCCTGACGGGCTAGTTCTTCTGACATAATGGAAATGAATATTGCTTAAAGCTTGAACCATCACAAAAACACGTACTCTTTGGTACCAGACATAGCAAGGAGGTCCACAAAACAGAAGTTTCAGTTTAGTAACTCCGTTAGAGTAACCGGTACACATCTGAGGAGGTGCGTTCAAGTCAATAAGTACTCTATATTCGGGAGTCGTATTTAACAGCAGGCACGTGTTCTGAACTCAGTCTCGCTTGAGGCTTTACATTGAACATAGGTAGTGATTCCCCGGTGAGTTTTACAAGAACTATGATGCAAAGAATGACAGAAATGCTGTAAACAGACATATACGCACCGTAATAGCTGGTGGGGTTGCAGTTACGCCGCACGCATTCTTGATAGGCTGCTTTCATTACACCTACGTGCGGCTCTGGCCTTTCCTACTACGGTGCAGCACCTTGGAGATGCAATGAAAAACTTGGCAGCAAATTTCCGCCAAACGCTGCCGCAGGTAATCTAAAGCAGAACCGTTAAAGCCGTATAATATTTGGAAGTGCTCATGAGAGACCCTTCGCCGGAGCAGTCGAGTGGCTCTCTACCCGACCGCCACAGGACAGATAAATTTCGACAATGAGTGTTTTCCCCATATTAAGCGCTGCTCGCAAAGTTGATGGACTGTTTTTTTTTAGTTTTGTAGTCCAAGTTGTTTTGCCGAAATTAGGTGCTGCTCACAATGTTGATGGTTTTTTTAGTACAAATAGTATAGAAGCAATAAAAACACTGCTATATATTGTGACGTGATAAATTTTGCACCGCTTGGAGGGCACAATAGAATACTACAAGAACTCCATGTCAGAGCATCTTTTGAGGCGTTTTCGTGGAATGTTAACATAAACCGACACGTCTTTCCTTAGGCGTTTATTTTTCTGCACTCAATACCATATGCAACATTCGCAAGTGTTATTGCTGGTTCCTTGAGTTCCCCACCATAATAGGTTACCCAGCGGATGCAGGGTCCCGCAACAATGACTGTCCAGCCCTTCAAAAACTGCATGATCGAGTATATGCAGGTAATGCTGTCTGTTTTCAAGCTATTTAACACATGTGTCTGAAAGATTTCCTTTTTCCGGTATTTTTTGTAAGATAGCTATGTAGCACAGTTTTCAGGGGAGTTATTCGCATTTAGAGGGTATAAAAGTTTAAAAAACATTTTATAGACACAACCGAGGATCGGGTGTTCGGGTATGTCAAGTTTAAGATAAAGGCTATATTATAGAGTGATCAGTCAGCCTATGTACGTTGGCTTTGGGTAAGCCCTTGAAAGCGTTAAAAAATGAAAGCGTCTCCATTCCGTGGATGATGGTAATGGTGCAGAGTACAAGTACTGAAAATGACATCCAAGCTGCGCTCCGAGTGACATCCGATTGGCGCTCCCACCGTCGTTGGATTTCAGCCGTGAGTTGCATCTTGATTATTCACTCAATGAAACTGTAAGTAACCGCTCATGTCGACTTTCGCTTGGTTTTTGCTTGGTGGTGGTGTGCGCACGAATGGACTCGGACGGACATACCGATGTTCTAAGGTACTCCGCACCGTTACATGCCAGGGATTAAGCCGTTTGACTCTCGGGTACTAACTCTCGCTCGTAGCCCAATCATTCGGCTTCCGACTTACGAGCGGAGCGGTCGCAGGTGGGCTAGCTTTGCGTGGTTTTGCGTTGCGATCTTCCTCACCCTGCCATACCGCGTTGAAGATTTTCCGAACCCGTTTGAAGCGGTGGAGCTGCTGAAGGACGTCGCCGCCATTGGCTATTATGAGATGGGCCACTTTTGGCTTGTCAGCTTACGGACGGAAGAAGACAAGAAATGACTGATTGTGTTAATTGCGTGGTTATCGGTAGGAACCATGCTTTAATCCTACTAAATGCGAGCAATCACTTCGCTTTCTACACGACTACGCGTGCAACTATAAATATTATAGGCATTACATCTTGACGCCGGCAGTACCACGTCAGAAGCCTTTAGCTAGAAAGCGACCTCCATTTACTTGCACGGCAAGATACCAAAATTGATAGCAAGAATGAGACTGACAGCACGGTAGAAACATTCCGTGATTGTTTCTGCGTATGCGGGAGTCACGCAGTAAGAAACTTAGCAGGATGCTGCCTGTTTCTGCGGAATTCAGTAGGAATTGAAGTGCAGAGTTATTTCTTGTGGTTATTTCTTGTGGTCGCAAATGTTAGTTTTGGGAAGACAGAATTCAGAACTGTCTGTTTGTACGCCCAGATGAAACCTAAGCGTCGTATGAAGTTTTACGAAAAACTAACGAAGTTCTTTGCATGCGATAGGAGCCTAATTGTTATGGGTGACTTTAATTGTGTCTTCGGTAATTGTGACCAGTCAAATAAGAATGCCCCAGCAGATCCTAGTGCAGTTTTTTGGGAAGCCAGGATTTCCGAAAAGAGTTTGCATGACGTAACCACGTGTGTTACAGCTCAAGACGATGTTAAGTTCACCCACTTCCAAACATTTAGCCATGCACGTTAGTACCACATTTACATGTCTTCAGAACTCGCCTCGTAGTCTTACAATTACCGGGTATTGCCAGAGGCTTTAGTGACCACTGCCTGGGTTCCTTATCAGTGGGGGCAAAAGTTAAGAAAGAGCAAAATTCAACTCGGGCTTGTCGAAAATAAACGAAAAACGTCTAGATGACAGCTGTTTTGTGTACAGTGTTAGAAACAGACTGTACGAAAACTTCGACCAGAATTGCCAGAGTGCTGGCGAAGCATCGGGACCGGTTCAAGTAAGACGTAAAGATGATAGTGATTGAGCAGGCCAGCAAGCTTTGCTATTTAGAAAAGAGGATGAAAAATACTTACGTGGCATAATAACGGAATTAAAGAACAAGCTAAAATACCCGGGTATTTTATCGAAGAAATTCTGAACATAAAAGCCATGATCGAAGAGCTAGAAGTTGAAAAATACGAAGGAGCCGCTGTCAGGGTCCGTGTCGTGAGGTTTCTCGTCGAGGAGCAGCCAACTAAGCGTGCACTGGCTGACGAAAAAAGTTACGCGCGTACAAAGGAGATAAGGCAAATTGAACGTGGGGAAGGGGGGTATAATGACCTAAAGAGATATAAAAAGAGCCTTCACGGAATAATACTTCGCGTTTTCAGCCGTAAAACAACGAAAAAAAGTAAATACGAAGCTGATCTTCTACAGCTTATACCAGCTCTCGACAATGATGATGCACGAAGTTTGGAATCCCCAATTAGCAGACAACAAATTCAAGAAGCAATTGATGACCTAAACCTTGGAAAATTACCGGGAACTAAAGGACTGAATGTGGCTTTTTACAAAATGTTCAACTCGGAAGTAGCTACTTTGTGGCACACGGTTTACGCTTGGACGTATGTGAATGGATGTCTCCCACCGTGGATCAGTAATAGGCACACGGTAGGTATCCCCAAAAGTGAGGATGCAGAAAAATTCAGCCAAGTGAATGGTTACCGGCCTATTACGTTAACCAATATCGACAACAGAGCATTTATGAAGGTGTTAGCGAAATGACTACAATCTGTTATTAAAAACTTGGTCGTATCACACCAGATGTGCGGCATGAAAGGGAGAAGCATATGCACAAACATACACGTTGTACGGAGCATTCTGGGGGGCTGTGATGCCGATCACAGGAACGTGGCTATGTTGAAAATTGACCTAGTAAAGCCTTTGACAGGGTATCTCATGACATTTTATTTGCAGTCTTAGACCACGTCATTATGGGTTCGCTGTTATTTGAAGGAATGAAGACTTACATACAAAAATTGTTCTACAAATGTAATAATAAACAAAGAGTGAACTGAAAGGAAAATTGGCCGCGTATCTTCTCCCTTCGTTGCCAATGTCTTCAAAAGACTATAGTCTTTGTAGACATTTGCCAAGGAAATGCCCCCTTTGCTTTCCCGCTCACCTCTTACGCTGTTCCTGTACCGTCGCGCTCATCCCAAGGTAAACACACTAAAGGGTTGCGCAAGGCGATTTAAATTTTCTGCGCTTCACTGCTATAGCCGGGTTCGTCGATGCCAGCGCTGCAGTACGGCGCAGACGGGCGTGAATGGAGGCGGCCGACTACAAGGTTAATAAAACGCATGGCCGTGCTCCCCGTGCGTTCCAAGTAGAACGTGGAACCTAGGTAGTGAAGCCTTTCGTTGCTTTTGCCGCGGGGATTTTCACATGACGCCCGTAGGCAGCGGTTTTCTGCAGTATATGTAGAATATCATTTGCTATCGAAAAACCAAGCGCGCATAAATTTTAATAAAGGAACGCAGTAAATATTTCTTGTGTATAAATTTCCTGACCTATAAGTGCCTAACGTCTTGTTCTGGATAACCTCTCGGCCTTTCCTTTCGGTTTTATCCTCTTCCTTCACTTCCTCTTGTTCAACAAAGTTGACAAGTATGAACATATAAAGCGGGCTTAGACCTTTACGTTTGGCTGTGAGTATATTTGACTATTACACCGTACGTATTTTACTTTCGCCGGGTGGCTAAATCGAGTTACAGACAGACAGACGGACAGACAGACAGACATACAGACAGGCCAAAATTTCTGGGTTAAATTAGCCCAAGAAAAACTATCGTCTTTAAAAAGTATTTTGACCGTTCCTTAGACCAGCGCTAGCGTAAGAGGGATAGTATAAAACATAAACATATAAGTTTCTTTGGTAAATAAATTGACGCGTTAATAACACGTTACAAAGCGGCTACTTTAGCAATCAGTCAATAAATCAATAAAATGAACAGCTGTCAATGTTGCGGCAATCCGCAATCTCGCTTTTCAAAGCTTTCACGCTCATTATTGCAAAAAAATCAACAGCCATACTGCTTTCTCGAGTGGACAGAAGTATTATAGAACCTGATGAGGTACAGCCATGGGCAATTCAAATGCGAACCGCGAAGCGCATTGCCGAAGATACCGGTGTCGTCACCTGGCCGCGGCCGTGAAAAACGCAAGGACATGCGCAGGTGAGATATCGGGAGCGAGGTGCGTGTCCGACTACGATGTGTTGCCCTCTACTCGCTCGCATCCTTGCGTTCTCGCTATGCCGCAAGAGCGCTGAAAGAATTATTAGCGATGGGGCGCAAGATATCAAAAAGTTTTAGAGTAACCTACGAAACCATACGTAAACAGTTAGCGAACGCTATTTCATTCCATCGTTCTCACTGCGCATGCGCCGTACGTTAAGCCGCTTTCGCATTTAGCGGACGGAAGCGGAGCGGACGTTATTTCAGCGATATGTTTGATATGTTTTGTCTTTTCACAACCTCTACAGGTAAAGAACATTGTTGGGTAACGTTACCAAGTCAATACTTTCGGCGTAATTTGCTGGCTTTTTTTACTCGTTACTCGCCCTAAGTGATAACTAAAGACCGATTATTTAGGTATCATTCTTAACATGACATTCAGCTCCTATCAAACATATTTGACATATCAGCATAAACGAAGTGGATTGTTCGATTTTAAGTCGTCTTTTAATATTATCGCTTATTCCAAATTCGGGCTTCATGCCTATATGAACATGTTAGCGCCAAAAATGCCTTTTGTGGGTTTTCCGCTCTAACGTTCTGGTAAAGGTGTCGTCGCTTCAGAATCAAGAAACTCGCCGTTTGTGGCCCGCTGTTGGCGAGCAGATTCCGCAGTTTCTGCAAAGAGGGCGAGACCGCAGCCAGCACGACGAGACGTTACGCCGAGTAGTTAAATTAGCCTGCCAGATGCACTCTCGCAGAAACCAGAGCAAACAACGTTGGCGATGTGCTTGACGAGACCCTTTTCAGCCCGAGCTTTATCGTTACACGTTCTACTCCGGCACAGAATCCCGATTTTTATTGCAAAATGAATAGGGGCAAATGTCCGTAAAAGTAATAAAAAAGTTAAAAGATGCAATGAAACCAAGTTCGGGTTGCTTAAAGTCATAACCTCCTGTGAAAAAAAAACCAGGTAAATACATTGTCCACCAGTGAAAAAAACTCCGGATTTCATCACATGCCCAGCTTTCTCGCTCAAAATACAACCTCTCGGAAACCTAGAAAAACCACTTTAGGAAAATGATATTTGGCATAAAGCTAGAAGTCAACGTGAAGATTAAAACGCCAAAAGAATATTTCAGGTTTCTGAATATTTGTTTGTGTAATTCGCTGTCAAATATAACTCCCCATGCATTTCTATGGGATAGTTCCCATGGCTCAGGAACCCAGTCGCGCAACGTGCGCGACTTGAAACTGCACACAAAGCAAGTATTCACCCCAAATATTAGCTGTGCAAAAGAAGTTTTTATTTTGCTAAACAATTGCAGAGTAATCACTGTTGACAGGACTGCCATGAGCGGGAAAGCTGCACATGAAAAAACAAACGTCTATTCGAGCGAATTGTGCTGCTCTAAAACTCAAACAAAATATAAGCGCAGCAGCAGTATTCAAGGAAGTGATGAACGAAACTGCAGTTGGCCAATCGGAGACCACGGTTTTGTAGTAGCGGGTATTTATATTTCTGCATTAACCCTTTGAGAACCATGCTCTCGTATCAAGAACATTGGCGAAAAAAGACTAACATTCAGCTGTAGTGGCGGTGGACTCTACAATCTTCTCGTCAAATAAAATATACTGCGTGGCATGTACCAGAAAGACCATACCGACCATACCCTGCGCTTCGCTCCTAACTTAGATAACACAGATGGGCCCGTCAAGACGCTGGTAGAAAAAAACGCAAATAAAATACCATTGCTTATATCTCGGAGGATTAGCGCCTTGTGAGAGTGCAGCGACCGGTTGCTAAATATGAAACGGTAGTCAAAAAGGTAACACTCCGTCGTCTTGTTGAGCAATTCTCGAGGCTAACCACGTGCACTACGCCAGGCCGCATTCGTCGTCGTGATATTCTCGAGTCACCATCAAAAAGTTATCGCAGGTTAGTTGGCCAACTTGTTGCGAAATGTGTAGGCTCTGACATACAATCGCAAAAGTTTTTCACTTATTCCGCGGTGTCGGAATGGTTTTTCAAAACCCACACACCATCATGTTCGTGATAATCGGTGTGGCAGCGTCCGAGGATGTTGCGTCCGGCGTCCACCAGCTGGTGATTCGGATTACGAACTCGAGAAAGTTGGCGGGCTGCCTCCCCACGCTGTCATTATGCATGGACAACGGAGGTAAGGCTGTCGTCTTGTACATGCGGCAGCTTGGCGTTGAGCTTTGTACGGGTCATCTTCCGTAGACTAACTCGAATGGTGTCGTGTGTGTTCACGTGTACATTTGTGCTCTGCACAAACGTGTTGTGAAGGATGGCTTCGTCCTTCGTCTTGTGTTCAACGCCGACTTACATTAAGAGCACAAAGCGATGGGCTTGTTCAGACGTTCTCTTATTGAGTTCGTTAGTGCGAGGTGCCGTCGTTTTTCAGAGATCCGTGTTGCTGTAGCGTAGGAATCCTTGCATGAGCCCCGCAGTGCCGATATCCCGCAGTCTGGGATCAGGAATTTATCGAAGCGGTGCTACCTTTTGTATGAGTGGCTCCACACTGTTGGTCGAGGTTGAACAAAGCGCCGATAGTACGCGCACAGACCCAAGAATTTTCTTACGCCCTTTTTGTCTTGCAGTACTGGCCAACTCGCTGTGGCTGGCGTTTCGCCAGATCAGGCAGGACTCCTTTGGCGTTGACAACGTCGGCCCAATAGCTTAAATTTGTCGTACAGGGAGCACAAATTCTTGGACTTCAGCGCTAACCCCTGCGAAAGAATGGGCTCGAGTGCAGCCTCCAAACTTGCACGGTGTTAATTAATTGTTCAGGAGAATACCACAACCTTGTTGGGTTAGACGAGGCAGGTGTCCATGCCAGAACTATGCCAACGACGTATTGAGACGTCGCTATTGACGGGCACAGTCCACAGACCATCACCTTAACTCTTATACGCGGTCCAGGGTTATAAACGCAGTCTGCATTCGGCCTCCCCAGTCCACTTTCATTTGCCAGTGTCCCGTCTTCAGTTACACGACGAGGAGTAGTCCACGGGAGTAGTCCACGCAATGGGGAGTAGTCCACGCAGAACTTTGTTCTGCCAAGTTTTGTTCTCCAGGGGTACAATGGAAGCAAGCGAAGGACTTCGAGATTAGGTGGCCTCTCTCCTGCGGTAACCCTGGCTTGGCCCCCATGATACCATGCCCCGTTTACCACGAAGTGCCCCTTTTGTAGGGCTCCTGCAGAAAACGCCGAAACAAACCACCTGCTATGAACGTGCCCTTCCCTGAGTGCAGCGAGATCCCGTCACCTTCGTGGCCCAGGCCTGCATCCTGGGATACCCCCCCCCACCCATCTCTAACGATGGCTGTGGGGGCCCCAACCCTGCTGTCTCCATCGTGCAACAAACATATCTTATGAAACATCACTTGGCTACTGCAGAGGGTGAAAAAACTATTTTTCAAATACGTTATCGCTTACTTTTCGATGTACGAGATATTATACAGATTGAAGGGAAGAATGTGCTGTAGTATTGTGTGGTGCTGACATAGCCAAGTCCATGGACATCTCCTGTTGTTCATTCGCGAAAGATGGTAGCAGACGCATGTGCGTTGACTATCGCAAGCTTAACCAAGTATCGAAAAAATATTTATGCCATCTCCACGATTAAAAACAACATTCAGGACAGACAGCGGCACGCATACCATTTTTTGTCTGTGGATAACACAAGTTGGCTAACAGAAAATACTGCCCTGTCACTCCTGCGGGCTTGCACAAGTCAAGGTGTTTACTTGTGGATTACGTTCGTGCGATGCATCACATCAAAGGCTAAAGAACACTTTCTTGTTCTGCTCTGGATGCTACCCCTGCTTGGTGTAGTAGAATGATGTTTTTTCTGCAACTTTTCCCCCCGTTTGGGTATTTCTCCAGCCTTGCACCGCTAGTGCCAGCTGCACCACTTTTTTTAGCCGAACAGCTACATGAACTGTACAGTACCTGTTTGTCTTTATATCCCACATTTTAGATACGACGCATGTCTTTCCCTGAGGCATGTCCCTCCTGCGTCATCGTTGTCCCGCCGTCCATCCGCATCCCTTCTCCGTTCTTCTCTACGACAATTGTGCGCAACAGCTGCGCGCAACACTCTCGCGCCGTCTCATTATCATGATCAACAGCTGCGTGCGCGCGCTTCGCTCGCTTCGCTCCGCTCCCGTCACGCGGCGACGTGCGGTGTGCGCAAGTGCGCGCATGCGCGACTCTCCTCCGTTGTCTCCTCTCCTTCAAGCGCTGTGAAATCGACCGTTCCAACGCGAGCGCCGCCATCTTGCGTGCGCAGAGCCCTCTAGTAGCTGGCCGATTTGGTGGCTTGGGCGTTTGCTTCGCGGCGCATGGGCGCCAGCGGCGGCTAGTTGATTTTGCATTGTAGCGCATAGTACGTTCATTTCCGTAATATACTTTAAAAAGGGAAAGTTGTTGCATAGGACCAGTATAAACAATCTGGCTTAAATTGGCGGCTTTCGGGTCCGCGGGGGAGCTGAAATTCGCCTCGAGGTAGCGTGGTCCGCGGTGGGTAAACGATGCCGTCTCGAACATATGTTTGCAATACTTCATCACAGTTTTTATTGTTTGGTGTGTGTGTCCTGGATTGCGTATAGCGGGTATTTTGATCGCTTTACTGCAAACACTGATGATTTTTAAAACGATAGAACCGTGATACGCTCGGCGCCCATGGGCAACAAGCAGAAGCGCGTGTCAGTGTAACAGACTTCAACCTACATATCCCTGCAGGGGTTAATACAGGTAGTTTCGGGTGAACTTCATAACTATCTCGCCCATTACATAGTTTGTATAAATCTTATCGATATATAAATATCTCTCGCTCAGCCAACACTGCCGCCAACTATAAACAAAACTCCCTCTCTCTAGAATTTCCAGTGTCTCTGCAGGACAATTGAGCTGTGTATCTAATGTACAACATAAATGAAGCAAACGACACAGCTCCTGGAAAGCGTCATATCAGAATTTGTTATGCGTCCGCCGTTGGGCAACCAGACAAGCGTTGGCTTTTGCGTTGCCCGAATCGGGGATGGGGGAAGAAGGGAAGTAGAATCCCCTTCAGTAGCCCCCCTTCCGCCTTCTCCTAAGATTTTCTTGGGACAGGGGCAACATAGGGAGGTGGTAGTCATTGTGAAAATCGCCAAGGCCAGCCCACGTAATACCTGGAGCTGGGCTTGCCGCAATTTGACCGCAGCAACGGTGGAGATGCAGAGGCAAGTTTAAGTGACCTATTTTAGTTTGGACAGAAGTTAGAAGAATGTTCTGCAACTGCTCCAAAGTAGGTGTACAGAAAGAGCTCAGCAGAACAAAATTGCCAAAAATCTTGCGTGTTAAAGCACACACGCAACTCAAAAGCTCTTAGGCTGGCTCATTTACTACATCTGAATAAAATAATGCTTAAATTAGTGGTAAATCCGCACACGCGATTCCTACAGAGCGTAGTCCAGGCAAAAAAGCAGCCGCGCCGAGGCCCGCCAGGATCGGCGCGCCCACTACAAAAAGGGGGAAAAGGCGACACGCGCGCCGCGACCGCTGTGTGCGACAGTACGTTCCCCGCTCGCCCGATGGAACGGTCTATAAAGCGGGTATCGCGCTGCGGCGGTTCGCCCATCTTCCCGCGTATGAGAACACTCGCGTGTGATGGAAATCCATTATACGCGTTCAAAACACGTTTGTCCCAATTTAGAGAATCAACCCAACGGAAACACCAATTGAACCCCCGATGCGTCGCATCACACCAGGGTTCTCTCGCGGGAAGATGGGCGTAATTTTTATCAGAGACTGAGTTATATGAAGTGTGTTTGCATGCCTCGGCCCTACAATGGAGAACTTCAGTGTTGCAAGGAGTGCATTTAGACGCGAGACACGTAACAGCAATGCACATGTCTCGCGCCTGACATACAAATCGATGCTCTTTGTATGCCAAGCCATTATGTCGGCACCTGGATGCCTCAGTTACGGCTATGAAGTTTCAGTTACGAATCGAACCTGCCCGTAAAGACTCTCCTTGATAGTTTGTGTAAAAGGAACCAATTGACAGAGGCATATTTACAATGAGCTTGTCAGGCTCAGGTTATATTAAGGGAAACTGAGTATATATAGCTGCTCCAAGAACCAAATCAATACTCTTTCTTTGCGTGGCATAGGGTGTTTTTTGAAATAAAATTTTACAACACAACTACTGTCGCCACGCGTCTCACGCAGAAAAAAATGAGGCTCAGAAAGAGGCATTCGATGCCCACACAATATTTTTACAAAACAAAACCTCAAACAAACAGGATCACAGCAAATGAACAAACATATGGCACTACAGAAAAAAATCAAGCACAACGTCACACTATCAAAAATGTAGTCAAAAAGTCACTATAATACAACAACTGCCTAGGCCAAAGTGAAACAAGTTCTACCGGCTGTAGCCCGAAAAACCCTTTGCGATGCCGATGACGTGGCCCGGAGGGTTGGCTGGCTTACGCGTTGACGCATGTAGCAGCACGTCGCGATGTCCCGTGCTTGTCGTTAGTGGTCTGGACGACGAGTGGTGCGATGGCAAAGATTCCCTCAGAAGTACGGCTAAGGACGAGGCCAGCAGTGAAAAGCCGCTGGTAAGATGTGCGTCCGATGCTGCCCGTCGCCAACGGTGCGAGGCCGCTGGTACGTGGTGGGGAAAGGCCCGACAGGTCGCCGGCGGTGCGATGCCGCCGTTGCGCTCTCAAGAAAGGGCACTTGCAGGGCTAAGGTGGCTCAATACCGGTCCGGCCAGCTGTCGTCCCGGTGGTGGCATTGCCACCAGGAAGCCCCGATGCTCGACCCGAACTTGCCACAATTCCTCCCAGGACCTCATTCCAACCTCCTTACTCAAATTTCGTCGTCCACCTCTTCAGCTCGCATTATACCGTGTGAGGTTCATATTTGTTGTTCCAGCTAACTTCCTCCTCCTCTTCGATCACCCTGTGTATCTTCTTCATTTCTCCCTTCCAAATTCATGTACCAACCCGTAAGCTGCTCCTTCTTTCTCTTCGTCTTTTCTTCAATCATGTTTTTCTCGGGCCAATCCCCCTCTGAGTATGGGCTCGTCTTTCTTTTCTCACCCCACACCTTCTTACCACATGACAACTACAATGACAGCCTTTCTCAAATGATCATTTTGCATACCATAGGGGTGTTGAAATTGAGGGAAGTATTTCATTTTTTAACTATTTTAATCGTGACGACGAATAACAAAACAACACTGAATAGACGGCCTTGTCGGTTGCCATTCTGCTTATCGTAATAATAGGTTGTATTTTTGTCAATCTGAGATAGATTTAGTCATTGGTCGCCTTTATTTCATAAATATGGCTGTAAATAGAGGAATATTTTGAGATAGAGTGAACCTCCCTAAAATCCTTAATAGCAACACCTGGGCTTGTGTGAACGGGCATCATGACACGAGGTAATTTTTTGTTGGCGCAGACATTATCCCTAACAAATTGGGATGAAGTTTCTCTTAGTGCTGAGCCCCTCCGTTGTTGATGTGTACGCTCGAAGGAAATAGCCCATTCCTTTTATTTTATCCGGCGAACTTTTGAAGGCAATGTTTTTAACGTGTGTAACTTTTTAGATTAAAAAAAGTTTATTCTTGCAGAAAGTTCGCAGGACTTTTAGTGAGTTTAACTGTAAACGTTATACGGCAATTTGATTTGCTAGAACGTTTTTGTTTATCTAAACTACTAAACAAAAGTAAATAATCTGAAATTAGTTTCTGTGTATTGATGCTTTATATTCAAGTCTTTTATACAACTGTGTTGTTATTTGTTATAAGTAACTCGTCTCATCCATGTGACTGTTATTCTAAGGCGCTTGTACATATTGTCTATCTGGGTAATCTTTCAACGTATGAAATCGCGCCCACGGCCACCTGGAGGCTGCAACATTTGCGCAACCTTCGGCAAGTAAGGCCACACCGGGTCGCTCACCCAAAGCCAGGACGTTGGTAATGAGCGGGGTCTTCTTTATGAGCAGAGATAAACCATAATACCTGTTCCCTTATGATTTTAAAATACAAAGATCGGTAAAGTGACTATGCATTACAGTGCAGGTGAATATAGTAGTGCTTATTTGGTGGAACTTGAGTATGGGAAGGCAATAAAGGCCGAATGGGAGTTTTGCCGCAAGAGAAAGCTTGTGTAGCCGCTAGCATGCACAACTTTTTAAAGATCTGCATGTGTTAATTCTAAAAGAAAGGTAATTGATATTTTAAATTACATAGGAGGATGATTTGTTTCGAAATGCATCAGAAGTTTCGCGATGTTTCCGCCCGGAGTTTCCATCCATGTGGGTACGCTTGGAATGCCAAACAATGAACCACCTGGGTGATCACATTGGTCTTCAATCCGAATGTAATGCTCCATGCACGAAAGAGAAGATCGAACCTTTTTGGGCTGCCACTTTCCTTTCAGCTCGCTCGCTGGACCCAAGTACAGCGCCATGGCGTTCCGTCGTAGCGGCGGAAGTCGGCGCGTTCCACAGGGGCTTCGAAAACAAGGCGGTTTATATAGTCATGGATTGCTTTGCGTCTAAGTTGCACCCTGTGCTAAGGAACTTCATTATCTGTCAGGAGTGTTCCACAACACCAGCTGTAAAAATACACACCGGAAAAAAGAAAGTTTTTAAAGAAGGTTTTCGAAGAATTTTCTTTTGGGCGGAGTAGAAGGCGGGGGACTAGAAGGTACATCTATTGGTTATGGCGCAAAAATTATGTAATATTTATATTCGGTGTATTTTTCTCTCTGGCAGGCGCGTACGGTGTGAGACCTCTGTTAGAAACAATTGTAGCGAAGTTATTACAGTCAACAGCTTTGCAGCCAAATTCATGGAAGAAAGATTAGTCCACTGAAGACACCCCTCACTGCTCCTGAATGACTGAAACCTCAACGTATGGGCTAAATGAAGTTTTCTTCCGCCATCTCCTAGAGCGGAAAAATAAAGTTCTGCGTTTATACATTTCTAAATGTTATTGCTGTGCTTCTAGTATGTAGTTTTCTTTCCTTTTTAGTAAAATATGCACTAATTTTATTTGTTTTTTTTTTGAAGAAGCACTGTGGATTTTCGCTATCCAATAGCTGCCGAAACATTTATCTGTTGTGAATGCGATAATATTGTTGTCGAATTCAACGTCACCGCGGGCCATTTTCAGTTCTGACCTGCTGGTACTTTTAGGTGTTGCGGCGCTGTGGTAGTTCAGCGTACCCTGCACCTGATATGCTAACTTACACCGCACTCTCAACCCTTGCTCCATGGTAGACTCTTCGGAAGTCGTTTATAGACAGCCACCCCTTCACTTGAGATATGATTATTTAACAAGCTTATCATATAGGTTCCCAAGTGAAAGGGTTTTAGAAAAAGAAGAAGATAGTGCGTTCATTCAGGTGCTAACCCCCGTTTCACGTGAGCACTCGTCACGTCTTCGTGTGTATACATGAGAAAAAGAAGGAACTTATACTTGGAAAAGGAGAATATTCACTCAAGGAAGTTCACCAACTACCTCATCTCTCCATTCTGAGACTGCATTCTATGTGCCGTGTGTGTTTGCACGCTCGGATGACACGGTCGTCAGTGGTGCCCAAAAGCACAGGGCACAGGTAAAGCACCGCTCTCATAACCGAAAATAATACCGTCACCAACAAGGTGTCAGCTAGCTAAAATGGTTGAAACTAAATGTCTCCATGCTCTAAAAAATAAATGAAAGCCTTTATCGTACTCACAAACTCAAGCGCGCCTAAAACGCAGGTAAACTGGGTATATGCAGTGTAGTCAGATTAATTTTAATATTACTTTTTGATTTTCTGCAGCCGTGTCACCAGCGCAGGCTCTTTTGGAAAACAATGAAAGGCAACACACGGCCAATTACAAAAACAGTAGATAATACAGTAGATTAGACAGTAGATAAGATTTCAGAGACAATTCACGTTACAATGAATGTTCAGCTCACCTTAACACGTGGGAAAAAGTTCCTGGACGAACACCACGCAGCTGGCCAAGATCCAGGCGAACTCACATAAAGGGAAACTTTGTTGACGAAAAGTACAACAGTCTCATCACAGAAAAATATTAAGAAGGTTTGCTAATCCAACTCCTACTAACACCATTCTTGAGCACTACATGGGGGGATCGCCACGCACAAGAATAAAAGCTATCCGTGAAGTACACAACAACGAATACATGAACAAATACTATAGAGGAAGCTCTCTGGTAGCAGAAGCATGACAATGACTTTAAAGTGCCCTGGTTTTCAGGCAATCCATCACACACAGTGTCCTACGCAACCCCTATAACCCAAAGATAAGCTCAGATGTTAAAAACGGCAACATCACACATTTCTCTATATCGACTCAAGGTAGGCTTTCCTGACCATCTTGTAATCTCAAGATCAGCGTGAGCGAAACATGGGCTCTGGACTTGAAGTTCTACAGTAGGTGTCTAGCATCCCTTCACCCCAATTTTCGAAATACGCAATAAATTGTACACAAGAAAGGTGTTGCTGTCTGTCTTTGTGTCAAATTAAATTAACAAAAATGTTCAGTCATGTCACAGAACCATAGGATCAACACTTTCGAACAGTGACCAACATTTCACGCCCATATATTCAGCAACACAAGGGCGAATGCCTTACGCCTTTCCTGTGCCACGGTGATTAAAACAGCTGGATCATGTTTAGCTCCCTTTTTTAAACCTTTGTGCAGGAACAACATAAATGGTAATTGCAGCACCATTCCCAAAGCTCTTTAGAAGCACAAGTAAAGCCATCGCGACATATATCTTAAGCCTAACTTAGATAACATCTGCAATATTTTCTTTGGTCACGCTATAAACTGAAAACGTATCAGAAGACAACAGCTCGGCAGGAGACCAGAGCCGGGACGGTGATACCGAAGCAAAAATTTAATTTGAAGCAGAGAGTTAAGGTAGGTTCTAAAACGATTGAAATAAAGCAACTGCTACGGCCAAAAAATCCATCCATCTCCACGAAGGCAATCATGATGAGCGGACTGAAGCTCCAATGCTTATCGGTAAAACCGTGAAACATTCGCCCACTCATCATAAAGAGACTGGACACGTTGTTATAGGGGGTATTGTATATACACCTATATACATGATGCTTATTATTTACATATCGATGCAATTATCTATACCTATATACACACAAGATGTAATCATTTACATATCGCTGAAATTATATACCAGGACCCCTCTAACTAGCCCGCGTGCCCGAGTATGCAGCGGAGGGACGGAGACGGAGGAGTACAGGTGGCGCGCCACCTGCGCCTTCTAGCGCAGGTGGGTATCTAGCGCCATCCGTGAGTATAGGTCGCCCGCTAGATGGCGCGTCACCCGCTAGCAGCGGCGCGCCATCTAGCGGCCGACCTATGAACTATTGAAAGCTGCGCCTCTATCGGTCGTCTCGAGAAATAGTGGACACAGCGAGCCATGGGACTTCGCCGAGCAAGAGGAGCTTCGCCCCGAAAAGATTACTCGATTTTTTTAAAGCAAAGACTTGTACCTCTACCTCCCAAAGGTTTTTTCGCGGCCTGAGGGACAATAGACTTCCAACGCAGCGGAGGAGGTGGCGTGGGGGGAAACAAGGTTTTCACTCACGTAGCACACTATAAATAGCGCGACGAATTTACATAGCGATCACCACGCGGAGGTGCCTGCTCGGAGGTGCACGCGTCGGCGGTACGTCTTTATCGTCTGCTTTATCTGCACTTGTTTTCAGCCGTTTTGGCGGAGTTTCGCGTTCATTGTGTGCTTCCGTCGCACGTCTTGGTTAACTTTTTCGTCAGCACGTGCTGGGCAACGCGCACCCGACGGAATTAAGTGAAGTGGTCGTACGCAACGATACGTTAAGGATTCGTATGCAGGAGAGGTCAACAATATGTATAGACCATATACAGATATCTGGTCGCTAGAGAACCGCTAACTTTCGCGCACTGGTTGCCATAAATGGGACTCCATTCTCTAAATTGGTGAATACAAATTCGGTTCTGTTTTAAGAGGTACTGCAAAAGGCTTTAGGAGGAACTGGTTCTGATAAATAGCGATTATAAAAGTTCTCTAATTCTCCTCCCACTTTTCAAATTTTTTAAACTAGCTAGGTGGATTAGGCCTAAAAGGGAATCACTAAGCTCATGTTCCGAAGTGTTCCGGTGTGTGCGGTTGTGTCGCGCGGTGGTGTAGCCCCGAGGTAGCACATCACGATAAGCAGGTTCCGCTGTCTCACCCTTCGAAAGATGCTCATTTTCGTTTCTTTTCCGCCGAAGCATGCCCGGGCTACAGCGATGGTGTCCTGCCGCTATAGCACGGCCGTGACTGACTATGCTGCGACACAGCCCCCCTGAAATCCATGTAAGAGCTGGCGCCAGAATCTCTGGTTTAACTGTTTGTAGAGCGATGTGTGTTATTTCATTTCATTTCGTTTCATTTATTTATTTTCAGGCCCCGACAGCATTACAGAAAGGAGTGGGGTTTGAGAACAAAGAATATACAAACAATACATTCGAAGATCTTCTTGATGGGGGATGACCTTAAAGTTTTTTACGTCCTTAATGGAGGCGATGGCGGTGGGAAGGTGATTCTAGTGCCGGCTTGTTCGGGGAATGAAGGAGTCATGATAAAGATTAGTTCCACTCGATGGCACACCAACTTTTAAACCATTATCCAAACGGCACGAAATATAGGAGGGGTTTGTGTAAAGCTGTTCTTTTAAAATGAGGTTGTGATGAAAGATTTTTTGAAAGAATGAAAGCCGTGAACCCTTACGACGCAATGACGCAATGACAGGTCAGGCAAGTTTAGCGACTTCTTCATTGCAGTTACGCTAAAATGGAGGGAGAAAGAAAATACGAAACGAGCTGTGCGGTTTTGAATCGATTCGACGGCGAGGAAGAGAATATCTTTAGAAGGAGCCCAGATGGCGCATGCGTATTTTAATTTCGGATGTACTAGCGCTTTGTAAACAGTTAGTTTCAGCGTTGAGGGAGCGGATGAAAAATTACGACGTAAATATCCGAGCATGCGATTCGAATACTTATTTATAATCAACATGCACTTTCAAAGACAGAATATTTGTGATATCAGGACCGAGGTATTTGTATAAAACGACACGTGATAAAGAAGCAACTTGAAGACTATACGTACACGTGTTAGCAGTATTATCACGACGTGAAATTCACATGTATTTGCATTTCGTTTCGTTAAGTCGCATGAGCCATTTATTGCACGAATTCGAAAGGTTGTTACTATCGATTTGAAGGTTTAAGATGCCAGCTGGGGAAGGAATTGTGAGATATCATACACAATCATCAGCGAAGAGTTTATTGGGTGAAAAGTGATGCAGCCGGGAAGATCCTTGATGTAAATTAGAAAGAGGAATGGCCCAGCACTGACCCTTGAGGTACGCCAGACGTTACAGCACAGGAGGGGTAAATCAGTATTTAGCGGTTACGTACTGCGTTCGGTTAAAAGAAAGTAATTAATTCAAGGGAGAACATTAGTGTCAATGCTGAGTTTGCTAAGCTTCAGAAATATAAATTCGTGAGATACAGTGTCAAAGCCTTTCGCAAAATCAAGAAAAGTCCTGTCGGTGTGTTGGCTGAGGGTGGCTGAGGCTTCTGTCAGGCCACGTTCCCCTTTAGTCTCAGCCTCCCCTTGGTTTTTGCCAAAAAATAAAACATCAATCAAATCAAATAAAATCAAAATTTGATCAGCGTTAACAAACAGGTCGTTAGTAAAAGAGCAAAACTGGGTTCCGCATGACAACACCTTTCTGGAGCTGTGCTGACAGTTGTTAAAAAATGAATTTTCTTCAAGAAAACTAATTAGTGGTGAATATATTACGTGCTCTAACGTTTTACATGTAATGCTCGTCAATGAAATGGGATGGTAGTTCTCTGGCGAATTTGTCGTACCTGATTTATGAACGGGAACCACCTTGCCCGTTTCCAATCGCCAGGTTGCGATGAACACTGCAAAGACTGATGTAAGATCTTCGAAAGAATTTGTGATGATTACAACTCTGCACATTTCAATATGTTGGAATTTGTGCCATCAGGACCAACTGAGGAAGACATATTCAAGTTGCTGATCAGTTGTGTAACTCCTACGCAATTGATTACAATATAGTCTCAGGGGAAAAAATTGTGGGTGGTACTGTTGAAACCGAAGACGGAGAACTTTTTAGAAAAACTGAAAAAAATGCATCGTTTAAAAGCTTGCAGCATTCATTATTTGGAAAAGGTTTGCCACAGTGTGTAATTGCGCTGTTTTTTTTGTTAGCGTTCACAATAGATCAAAATTTTTGTTGATTGTTTTGTGGAACAGAGGGAAGTGTAACGTTAAAGTAAGCGTTTTTCGCGTTGGAAACTCCACGGAGGTATTCGACGTTAGCGTTTTGGTACTGGGACCAGCGGTCGGGTATGTCTACTCGCTTGGAAGAGCGAAACAATCGCTTTTTTTGTTGCGTAGACCTAGAAGTGCAGCATTGAGTCATGATGAACGGAGATTAGTGCGGATATTTCTTTGTGCAACATGAAAGTCAAATAAATTAAAAAGTTTATTTTAAAAATAAACCAGCTTTTTGCATTGAACTTTCTTCAAACGTCGCCATGAATTCATCGACGAATCGCTCCATTCCTTCTGTATTGACCTGATGTCTGCTCTAGATCGAGTAATCCCGGATAGTTGTAAAACTTTTGTTAGAACCAACACGTGCCTTTACATTAGAGTGTAAAATTGAGTGATCACGTATTCCTTTGAGGTAACTGAGGGAAGTAACCAAGTGTGGAGCGTATGTAGAGATGAAGTCTAAGGGGTTGGAACAAGTAGCCGTAGTACGTGTGGGTTTGTGAACGAGTTGTGTTAGATAGAAGTCGAAACATACGTTTATGAAGTCAACGCACTCAGATGAATTTTGTGTAAGGGTTACAATGTCGGTTTGCCACTTTGTTTGGTGGGTTGAAGTCTCCCAAAAGAAATGAGAGCAAATTCGGGTATTTATTAATGACAGTGTTTAAAACATCGTGTTGTTCGACAGAAAACGATGCCAAGGTGGTAGCCGACCTATAACTTGCGGTAAAATGTTACCGGTAACATAATTAAATTTTGCTTGGGGAGACAGATTCGTACACATCTAAGATTCAAGCCGGAAGAGACACTAACCACTTAAGATTTCCGAGCAGTGTTGACGCCAATCAACACACCTCCCCCAGAACGTAGGCAATGGTCGTAACGATAAATGTTGTATGTTTTGTCGCATTAAAAATCTCACACTTGTTTATTTTAGCTGAGAGCCAAGTTCTTAAACAAGCAATGATGTCTGCGGAACATGAAACAATTACAGAAGGGATGACGGATGGACGATTGTTGTGGTTGTCGTTTGAAGTTTGGCTTTCCAGTAACCATCGCAGAGTGAATTGGAGCCAATGTTTTTAGCTCTACATGCACCTTTTCCAAACATTTGTTAATTTGGGACCAACGTTACTTGATAGCTTTCATATGTCGACGCCATTTTGTTGTAACACCTACACTTGTGCACGTCACTTATTGATTACATTTTGCTTCTGCAAAAATCTGGCGACTCCAAGGTGAATGTATAAAGTCGAGAATTGGGCACAGGGTATTATTAGTAATTCACTCGTATATCCAGTCGGGTGAGGATCATTATGCCAACAACAAAGGAATTCTCGACCGGGTGGGCAATGCCACCGACGCCTATGCTTGCAGTCCTTCATCCTTAATCACAAAGCAGTCACGTGTAGGGATGATACGCGGCGTGGGGAATGGGTGGGCAGATTTTCTTCCTCAGTTTGAGCCCCCTGACGTCATTGTCGGGTGGTTTCCTGGCACCTGGCTGAGTTTATGTGCACCCTCACGAAGTTCGGCATCTGATTTGTACGAGCCGCAACGCCTTCGGTTCCACCCTTGAAGCACCACCAGCTTTCTCGCACCGAATGACTTATTCAGGGATGCCCCGAACGGCCGCCGAGCCCATCCCATGGAGTATCAGGCTCGGACAACAACCCACGCCCGCGGCGACTTTACCCGTCGCAGCAACTGGCGCGGCAGCTCCTTCAAGCGCGATGGGTGCATTTTCCCCCATCATTACGGAATTCAAGATAGCGGATTTACGAGCAACTATTGTCCCTATGAGACCTATGAACAGGAACTATACCCTCTGGCGGCCGTCAGCGTTTTGTGGCAGCGATGCAAAACGAACATTGCAGAGCGTGAGAATCCCAAAATTACAACCTCTTGATACCAAATTCTGGAATATGTAGAGCCAAATCAACCATTAGGTTGTTTTTCCTGATTAGTTCTTAGCAGATGAGTATACGTTACACTGGATCTTTAAAGACTTGTCGTGCTGACACATGCAGACACCCAGGGCGCCAGGCGGAGAAAAATAATGAATGTTAATACTGCTTTTCCCCTATGATTTCGCAACATTAGAATTCTTCGTCACATTCATATTTTGATATTTACGACATGACCTACAGACGTTTGTAAGACAGAGTTGGGGTAAGATGTGAATACACTCCTATGTATGTGAGAAAGCAGATTAAAAAAACCTATTAGCTACATACTAAAAAAAGTATTTCAACGAAAAAGTTTACATCGTTTTGCTACAAAGTATCCCTTGAAAAAGATAAAGCTATTAGTTTATGCAATGCCAGAAAACGCAAGTTAATGCCACAGTAAAAAGTATTTATAAAATACCACCACAGATAACCTGAATATTTTAATATATGGAACCGGCGTGTGTGGATAATATTGGGAACAACAATAGCAAAATACATGTCATTTATATTCTCCCGTATAGGGGATTTGAAGTCTACTGCATGCCAGAAAAAACACACGTTTGTTCAGCGATTGTCCAAACCATAGCAAAAAAGATTTGTTGAAGAAATGTGGGGGACCTTGGTCAACTGACGTCGTGCTGTGAAGAAAACATATCCATGGCTACATTCTTAAGCGCCATACCCAATCCGCGATGATTGAGAGGGCAAATAATTAGGCTTTACAACACCTTGAGCGAATGTGGTGACAATGTACGAATATGATGTTTCGGGAATAGACACTATCCGTTCAGCAACCTTACAAAAAATGTTCCTTAAGGAAAAGCATCCTTACAGAAAATGTTTGTATGGGGATGGCTGGAAGCCTATTTGCTGAACATGTGTCTCCGGCGGCCTCGGCTATTTCCTTCAACTGGTTGCTGCTTTTATGCGTGAGCGCAACTAGTCTTCATCTCAGCCAGCTATGGTGGGTATATCAAAGGAGAAAACTGGTAAAGTGCACAGACCCACTTGAATTTAAGCAACTAGTAGCAAAAACGAATCAAAAATAGACAAAAAACAATACCTCTAGGAGCATAGCAGAGATTTTTTTCTCACGCAACAATGAAAGAAACGGTAGGGTTAACCGACATAAAGGATACCAATACAGTAAAATAAACAAAAAAAACCGCTCGTTAAGCTGACCAAGAAGCAACAAAGCTACCTCAAAACCACTTTATAACGAAGTCAGGTGCCATAAATACTGCAGTCTCGTGATAAAAAACAGTACCCTTCAGGTGCATGAAGCCATAAAAATTGAAAAACAGTGCCTACAGAATTACAAACCGCCTATGCAAGCTTGCTATTTAAAACCGGAACTTCTAAACCGCGTCAACAAACGAGCTAGCATATTCAAATATCGCATGAAAAACACCTGGATACACATTTAAATGTGGCCTTAGATGATGAAATCGGTCACTGCAAGCACCACGGTGGATGCAAGCGCCACTATGGTGCAAGCGCCACGGTGGTGCAAGCGCCACGGTAGACCACAGTTTTGCCTACGATTCTGATTTCCACCACGCGTCGGCCCAAGAGTATCCGATAATGTGACTAAACGATTGGGAATGCAGCGAATGAAGAATACAAGATGAGTAGCAGGGAAAGGCTTCAATGCTGACGGAAGCTAATGTATTTGCATTGAAAACTTACGCAATGCGGTGTTCTAACGTAAGCCAGTAAAGCCGCATCTCTATATTGTATGCTTTGGTAAAAATGTTGCTGGAATAAATGGAAGCAGCAGTATAATTTCACGTGTAATGAAACTGATATTGACAAATATTCGTAGCATCTCCTATGTTAAAAGTTGCCACCTCTTGTGCCACTCGGGTAAAGCAAAGCCACACTTTTTCGCTCGCAGGAAACGTCTTTTAAAACACCAAATATATCAGATATTTTTAGATACACCCCTTCCGCAAGAGTATGTGCATTTAGAGCGGAGGGATATCCCCAACAGGAGACAACTGTCATTACCTACTTATAGTAATTCTCGGGTAGGGCAGTATTTATACTATTTATTTGTTATGGAGCCACTCGGTCTTAGCCACGTGCTGCTGCTAGATTCCCCTAAATAAAAGTGCCAGCCGTTTCGAAAAAAAAACTTTTACGAAATGAAAGGATACAGCTTACAAAACATCAGTTCCATAACGATACTGAGAGTTGCGGAGGAGCATGCAATATATGGAGCGCTGTGTACTAGGCCGAAATACTGGAATGTGTCGTCAAGCGCGAAAACGTAACGCAGGGGTGTTCGACGTTACAAGAAGTGTTCCAAAAAAGGGCTCTGTTTCAAAGAGAATATAAAATTAAGGAACGTATTGAGTACGCTTATACCGTTTTAAAGTAGAAGCCTAGGCTTTTACTGCTAGGCTATGTTTTCACTTCTGCTTTGCCTTCATGTTTACACAAATTGTTCAGTGTCCGTGGGGTTCATGAAAGTGTTTTTGCTTTCTACAATGTTATGATGCCCAATGTTATGATGTTATGATGTACTATGTTGTACAATGTTAGGGTCGTGGTAAGTCTACCGTATTTCAAAAAGAGGATGATCTTTACTTCTTCAGTTTTCGAGAGGCAAACTTCCATTATGTAGGTATCGGTATCTCTGCACGTTCATTCAGCAGTTTAGGAGGTAATCCGGTAGTTGGTTCCAACGGCAAGCTACACGTCAAAGGTAAACATAGAGGTAAAAATGTATCGCCTGCTCACATATGAACAAAAAAATGCCGTTGACAGCGTGGCCACAAATGAGTGAACAGGTTTACAAATGTCAGAAAAGAATTTCTGCTGTAGGTATGAATACATAAAAAGACGCTATTAATTCCACTTGCATCCGTGTAGGCCTAATGTATTTGTAGACCCTCAAGTAAAAAAATGATATAAATCTTGCAGAACATTTTTATAAATTTACGAAAAATTCACGGCGCCGCAATTGTTGACCGTGTGATTGATCTTCCTTGTGATTCCGCGTTTATCGCTTTGATTGAAATAAAGGTTGTCGATGAAACAGCGCGGTGCTTTCAAATATGAGCAAACCTACGTTATGATAAAACCCAAAAAACTGTTAAAATGGATCATAAAAATTTATCGGGGGCTCTGGTACACCCCTTTTTAGGTCCCATTGCACCTGCCATGACTATGAAATGATAGGATGGGTGGTAATGTTTTTGTCATTACTACAAGTATGCTGGTAAGAGTATGATACTGGCTTTGTTTTCCTGGTTGATATTTTTGCAGTTTTTGTGTGTTTCGATGATGGTCTCGTTGCCATCGCGGCTTTAACGTTCACTATAACTAGCAACCCCTCTCCGAACCGTCAATGTCGATGACTTAGGCGTTCAAAGCGTTGCCAGCGAGTACGCTTAGGGTCCAAGGGCCGTACCGGTGCCAAAGCTATGTACGCGTTGGTTGTTATGCTGTCACCACCCCAACAATATGCTTTGCGCGATTGCAGCGGGTCACGGGAACGCATGGTGGCTAAAATGCCAACGGCTTGTCTTCGTCTTTCATCTATTGGACGACAAGCCAATATGTGCTGTGCCTGCCAGGGAGTGAAAAGCTTCACCAACATCATATTCGTCCGCTCTTTCTACTCCATGCGCACTTCTCCATAATTCTTACCATTCACTTACATTGTTTCTATCGTGGTCAGGGATGTCGCGCTCCAAATATTTGCCCTATGGCAGAGCTTGAGTACATGAATGCATATTTAACGAATCGTGCAGGTGAGTTCCAGGTCCTGCTGACGATCAACTTGGCCAAAGGATTCAATATTGACAACCTTGATACCCTATGCTACGAACCCTGTGGCCCTCTTCTCAAGTGCTCCCCCGAAATTCTGCGCAATTGGTTCTTCTCGCCTCTGATACCCATGTTTATGTTCTAAAAACAGGCCCACCCAAACTACACGGATATAAAGGGAGAAATACGAGGTGGGCCAACGCTGGGGTCGTGTGCAAAAAATTACAAATTAGGAGCCTGAGCGCCAAATAAAATTGCAGTGATGTCAAGTTAAAACCACGAATGGGTTGTGGCTCCTAATATTAAATGGAGATATTGGTGATGTTGCCGGCCACGGGCCGTTTCAGTGGAGCGAGCCCACCGGGCTTTGAAGGCGCTGAAGCTAGCGCGATTTTAGGGGGTGGGCGATCTTTCGGGTCTTTTCGTAAATATATTATTTTCTCTGAAAGTAAAGTGGGCAATGTTTCCGGGTTGGGCCTTCTCTCCTAACTTTACGAAATATGGACTGTGCGATCCAGCTGACGTAGTAAGTTTCCGTGTGACTATTACGCAGCGGTGCTTTCGACTTTGCAAGCCTGCCGCACATGGGCGAATTAACCAGGCAATATACAAGAAACTGGACAGAATGATTTATATCTACTGTCTGTTCGACAGAAAACCTTCAAAAAACTTTTTCCGGTGTATTAACCGATTGGCGCATCGTTTTATCCCACTGCTTAATTCCTTGCGGGTAATTTGAGCACGTGTTTAACTCTGTTTCTGTTCTAAACAAACTATCGTATGTATTCCTAAAAGAAAGCAAAGTATTTTGAATCAGGCTGAAGCTCGGGTAAAATTGAGAAAGTGATTTAATTAAAACAGAGGCCGTTATTCGGGCTGCCTTGTAGTGTTAATCTTTCTGAAGTGCAATTTACCAGCAGTCACTCAACATTGACAAGATTCTGAATGGCAGGAATGTCGTGTAGGTGTACTCATGTCTAGAAATCTCTAAATATCATAATTTTTCCCCAATTAGAATAAGAAATATTCTATTCGACATTTCACGCTGTGTTGTTTCTTTTTAAATTTCGACTTTTTGGGAATAAACCTTGCCTAAAGTAAAAAAAGCGACCCTAAGAAAAACATTTATTATAAAGGTGTGTTTTAACCCCCACTAGTTACGTACTTGTTGGATACCTTCCGTTTTTGGATTGGAGTTATGGGCTTCAGATTCAGCGCTAAGTTGCTCCGATCAGTTCGATAGAATACAGGACAAATGCTTCACCTTGTTCGCCACATCTCCCAGATGTCTGGGTGGACATGCTGGACGATTGTCCGCCTCCTAGTGAGCTCCGTACTGCAGCCAAGGATAGTGTACCAGGCACAGTTCCTGTACCAGGACCTCGTGTACCACGCTCGTGTACCAGGCACACTTGCCCCTTCTGTGTGCTTCCTACGTGAGAAGCTGACGTTGAACATTTGCTGTGCACTAGCCCAAGCCATACAGTCGCCTGAACGCAACACCTCCGAGGAACAGGCCCCCATCCTGGAAGACCCCCAGATATAAAGTGCTGGATATTGGGGTCCCAGTACCGGTCTCTTCGTGAATTTGTGGGGGTTATGGGTGCAGGGTTGTACATATGAAAATATTTTCTTGTGCCATAAAAAAAACTGCGAGGAACGCTGTAGTCTTAGAGAAACACTGAAGTGATTTTTTTCAAAATCCCATTTTTTCTTGCACTGCGTGTACTGGCTCAAACTAACACACTTTTCATAGTTTATTCGGTTGACAAGTCGGTAAATATTTTATAAAGCTCGAAAGAAGAAACACTGCCGTGCACGGTCAGCGGCGACCGCATCAACTAGACGCTGTGACGTCGGGAGGAGGTGCACCGTGGTTGGACGGTGTCCAAGATCAGCATTCAAACAAGTTTTGGTTTCGGTTCTGTAAAACAACATGCTTGACATCCGACGGCATCGTTGGGTGGGCATTTTCGATATCTCAGTAATCGTCGTAGCACGCTTTTGCCATGTTTTCGGATGTAGTATGTATAAACGAAACCTTCCAGAACGGCTGGGAATCGCAGCCATCACTAGCCGAGGCCTACGCAGTGGATGAACCCTTTCCATGTCACCGCAAACGCTCAAATCGTGTGCGCTTTCCACTCATATTTAGAGCTTGCCTCACTCTTGACTGCATGGTAAAAACGGGGTTCGCACCAGGCCAAGGGTGTCCTGATTCTGGCCTGTATCCACTGCCAGCAAGCCGTCGGTGCTTATGGCAACTGCACGCCGAGAACTCGCTAACGCGTTAGTGTCAGTCTGCGCGAATTCTACGAACTCGCTCGTGGAGTAGTGAACGTTAGGGCAAAAAAATGGTTAAATAAGTATGGAAAACATCGGCCGAAAACAGAAAAAATCAGCTTACAAAAAACGTTCTCTCGGGAATTCGAACTTGCGACTTGCAAAATATTATTCCTAGCGCTCGAGACCACTCGGCCACGGACGAGGTCTGTCGAAAGCGGAAATATAAGGTATATAATGTATAACCATTTTACACTTCCATTTAGTTCAGCGTTTTAGGCCGCTTAAGTGACTATTTGTTGTACAGCGCTCGTGTAGTAAGCGTCCCCCAAATTTTCATATCTCACGTCTAGCAATTGCATTTCATAGACGGAAAAGCGTTCGCTGATGCGTAGTCATGCTGGTGACCACTGTGGTTGTGCACCCAGCGCAACAAAGTGCTTCCTGGTCCTTAGTTTTACGCTATACTGTAAAAGGTTCAGCTGATTTTATTTCCTTAGCAACTATATTGGCTTCGCTTGCTTCTCCCGCCTTCAAGTGGGCTTAGGTTTTTCTCCTAGCGTAGCAGTCTGCGAAGCGTCGCATGTGCGCTTGTGCAGCACTTGTGTGGAGCGACCTGGACTTGGAGCTTGATACAATGTACAAAATATCAAACTAAAGAAACGCACATCAAATTTCTAAAGAACAGGCATCAAATATCGGCTCCCCACCGGCCCTGAGAATTTAAAAGCGGAACCTTTAGGAACCATACGATCATTTGCAGTTCTCAGTACGGACCCTTCGACGAAGCAATCGTGTGGGTCTGTATCCGACAGGCACCGCACAGCAAATTTTAAGCAACGATTGTTGTTCCGAAATTACGCGCTTCTCAGTATGTTGAACGGCTCCGTTTATTCAGAGTTTTTTTTTCCTACTAACCATACGCAAGTATTTAAAGAAACCCCCAATTTACTGACGTAATGCATTTGCATCAAACAGGGCGGAAAAGAAATACTACAACATGAACTGAATGTACGAACGTCTTCATACTACGCAACCGTGTATCGTTCTATTTACGCCGATCGAATATTAAAGAAACTCACAATTGTCATTCCATAATAGTGGAAATGCGTAAATCACTGGATTCAAGCCGAAAAAAGTAATCAACTTGTGCTCGGATGCGTGCTGTTTGGTTCCTTGTAACAACATCCACCTACAGGAAAGGCGGTATTTTTGGATCCGTCATGTTCGAACCATGGCCTGAAGCACTCCAAACAACTGAATATGATTGCAACGTGGCTTACTTCAAAGTGTAGTTTGTGTAAGGAGAAAATTCAGGAACGCCGGTCTAATTTTGTTTCCTCAAATGGAAATCACGGAAACCCTCTATCGGGTTTTAAGTGAAGTGTCATGGGAATGCTTTCGACATGTTTTTCAGTATTCCTTGGAACGTTCCATACCAATTTAAATGAGTACTACTGCCCGAAAAACTCAGGTAGCAGTGTCTCTATTCGTGGTAACTGCGATTTAAGCTGGGGAAACGTCTTTTCGTGCGCTGCATTCAGCGGTGCCGTTTCAGCCTCTCGCTCTGCTTGATACATAAAACGCTGTCCTTCAAGCTCTGCCAAAGTACTGAGATTGCAGTACTAATGGAATACGTTTACAACTAGTGTTCTGGAGTTCCGACATTTCCATGATAACTGGCTCAAACCTTTATCAGAGTGGTTTCTTGGGGGAGTTGGTCATTCATTCTCTAAGTAAGCGCAAAATGAACAAGGACGAACGAAGTGTCCCGTGCGCCGTGTCCCGTTCACTTCGTTCGTCCTTGTTCATTTTGCGCTTACTTAAAGGATGGCTCAAACCATTTGGCCAGACTAGGCCCCCTTGCGTCTGCTAATTGGGCGTTACAGGGACGTTTCTGTTCCCGTCACGGCCTTAACAAATCGGCAAGTTACGGTGAGGCAGGGGCTACTAAGGGTTTATTCCTTCATCTAATAAAAACATTTAGGAGAGGAATATAAAGCCTTAATACAAATCACCATTTCGAAGGGAATCGAAAGGTTAGTGGTTTAAAAAACACGTCGAGGCACATGCGACCTGGAAAATGCCAACTAACAACACGGCGACTTTAACTATTTCCATGTGCTTTTAACGCAAAAGCCTGGCCACACTTACCAGCAACTAGCGCACTGGTCAATTTGTTTGCAGGTTTTTCGATCGCTTTTTATCCTTTTCTTTCAGCGAGAGTTTCATTAACGGCTTTTATTTCTGAGATATCGAGGAATTCTATTTTTTTGCCTCTAGTTTGTTTGTTTTATGCGGAGAATTACATTCGAAAGAAGACAGGCACACCATACACATTCCAGAACCCTCGCTTTGCGAGGTAGATGTGCACCGTTTCAGTCAACAACATTTGTATCCCAACATTGTCGACAATTGGTTTTCACCAATTGTCCACAATGTTGAGATACAGGTTCAAATGCTTCATTGGCTGGGAGAATGTGCTCGTATCTGTTCAAAATGTTTGAAAATGGTCGACATCGTGTATTTTGTGAATTGAGCAATAACAGCAAAAAAAAGAAAAATATTTTTAAATTGCGGCATAGAGCAGCCCAGGGGGTCAACATGAGGTTCACACAAAATGGTGGCCATTGTAAGAGAAGTTACTTTTTCATGATTTTTTTTCACAGACGTAAGCTTGCTCTAAACCCTGGAGTAAAAGGGCCGCTTGAATCGGAACGTGCTAAACACGGCGGGACACTGAAAAAAGGCGAAATGTTCAAGAAAACGTTTGTCAAACTAGGAAAAATCTCCTTTCTGGTCCATATTTACCTTGAAATTGCGCATTGTTGTGCTCGTAGTACAAAGATGAAATACAAGCCATCCACTAATAAAAATGACCGTAGTTTATTTCAGAAAGGTTAATCCGAACAGTTTTTGTTTTAGAAGAGAAGCTTGTGGGGTTTTATTACATTTTTTTATCAAGCAAAGGCAATATTTTTCTGTTTGTTATGGCATCTGAAAGTACAAGCCCTTGTGGTAAGGTTACTGGGTCCATAGATTTGTCGTGACGTGTTTGCTTTGTTCCTCGCCGTAGGGGAAGAACAAAGACCAGAAATGTACGCAAAATGCCCAACTTGATCTACTATAAGTCAGATTTGATAAATCCTGATAACAAAGGGGAATGATATTTGTTAAGCTATTATTTATTGTGCCTCTCTGTGCAAATTTAGACGTTCGTGCATATATAGGTTTTTAGCCTTTAAAATGCCTTTTTGAAATTTAGCGTTTATCTTCTGCAAAAGTTCTCGCTTCAGATTCGCGCTACTTGGCGCTTGTCGCCCGATATTTGTGAAGAGAATCGGAACGTGCTAAACACGGCGGGACACCGACGCCTCGATGAGAATTTAGACGAAACAATGAAACTAGGCTTCTAGAGACCCGTATTCAGAAACCTAACGGTGGCACCAGGTGGGCTTGAAAAGACCCGTGTCAGCCCGAGCTCTACCGGTCTATGTTCTACTTTGTCACTGCGGCTATTTTTATTGCTGATAAAAAGGGACGAATGCGAAAAAGTCACCAAAGAAGGATAAAGAGGCATAGAAAGCGTGCATGGGCTGCTAAAGATAAACAACACCTCCCGTAAAAGAACCAAGTGAATATATTATCACGTTGCAAGCGCCAGTGCATAATTTCTTCAAGGAGCAAACATTTGTTGGAGCGGACTAGCTCTACAAAAAACTCAAAGGAAATATAAGCGCCGTAACAATAGTCGCACAGGGGACGTGGGCACACCGGCGTAGGGGGATCGAATGCCGAGGTGTTCGCCTGCCCAACATTTATCTTAGGTGTTAGCTTTCCATACACGTCGGATGAGATCGTTAACATTGGCAATCAAACACGAATATTCTGTTATAGTCACGACCGGCAATACACTCCTCCTGTCAATCAAGACAGACTGCGCGGAATATACGAAAAAACACAGAAACGTGCACTTTACTTCTAACTCAGTGTCGTCCGAAGCCCCTACAATTCTGCGTCAAAATATCCGAAAATCACCAAGTTAGTCTCAAATTGTAGGGGAAGGCTCATACTGTGCTGCCGATGAATTAACCTGCCTGAAATACTTGCCACGGACTATAGAACACATACGAGGACTATCCGCGAATTCAGCAGTAATCTCACTACGCAACTGGTTTCGGGATTGCATTGTAATTTGGGGTGAAATTTCTAATACTATCGAAACAGTTTTCTCTAACGTGCAACACATCTACGCATAGATAAGCAAAGACTGCAGTATTACGCAAGCTAAAAACGTGCGATTTCCCCAATCCGGAAAAATGCAGGGACAGTTCATCGCATTATATTCCGCCTATTTCAAATATGTATACAAAGAACGCATGTATTCACTGAATGTTGATGCTTTCTACGCACTCAGGTACACCCAAGCAACCTACGAGAAGATACCTTTCTCCTCTACTCTTCATATTATTACCAGCCAATAATGGGAGACCAGGATGCTGGTTTCATCCGTGCATGCGGCTTTGTGCTCTTAGAATGGTCAAGAATGTCCCGTACTCTTGGCAGTCGTTGAAAGAGGCAGTGGGCTGCAATCCACTCATGTACTTGTAAACAATATGTTGGCAATGTTTCTTTATTTCTTGCTTCTGGTTCGGCCGTGTCTCCTATGTATACGAATTCCTAAAGGAACAAATATCTAAAACCTGAAACCCTTACGCTGGAATAAATTCAGAGCCTTTCAAATAATATAACGCAACAGGAGAAATCACAAATGTGCAAAGGTTGCGATTTTTTCTACAGATCAGTACCGACACTTCCACCCTGGTTTTACAGTAGACAGTGTAGGGTGATATATTGTTTCTGGTTTCAATCGCAATGAATGTTCATAATTGTTTTGGAGGAAACTGCTTCAGCTACGTAGTTGCCCAATTTCTGCGAGCCGATAAGAAGTGAGGTGGCGTAAAAGGAACCAATTATTGCTACGAATTGGACATTTATGCTTCCGAAGGTTTACAGATTTGATTTTTTTATGGTTATGCACTATTCTAGAGGCGAAAAATGGAGTCTAGCACCCCTGTTTTCTCGTTCCGCTCTGACTTGACTTTTAAAAGTTAGGCCCGTGAGGGGCGCCCGCGATCGCCGTATACTGGCGTCTTCTTCGTTGAATGTAGTTTAGGGTGCTAAAACACCGGGACACTCGTTTTCCAACTTCTCTTGTTAGAAAGTAACGCGTACTAAAAGTAACGCACAATAAAAGAATTCAAAGGGACACTCGTTCTCCCATTCATCGCGCTCTAAATTTTCTGCGTGGAAACAAGCGCTTACTGAAAGAATACACCGGAACATTCGTTTTCAAACGTCTCGGGCTACAACGCTTCCTGATTCAATGAAACGCGGCATTTACCTCAAAGGTGCATGCGTATAACCCCAACGGTTTCATCTCCGCAGGCAAAACGTCAAAGCGCCAACAGAACACTATACTCTGCATGCTTCGCCCCTCCCAAGGTTTCTTGTTCTGGAGATGGCAACGGGCCCCGCTATGTTTGTCGGGTAGAGAAAAACTAGACCATGTACGTTTTATTGATGCAATTACTCGGACTTTCAACAAACAACTTGCGTGTTTCTTCCTTTGCCTATACTGCGGGCATTTTTACTGCTCATGCTTCGGAGAGGAGCAATGCTATATGGGTTTGTAATATACAAAAGTGCTCCTAGATATATTCGAAGAAATATCTGAAATAACTGTTAGAAATATTTGAATGAAGAGCGCACTCACTTTGTTTTTGAGTTCAGAAACACCGGAAATTTCTCGTTTTTGCAACAGGAAATCTGAGAAAGAATGAACTCAAAGGGGGCACACTAGCGATTTGACGTAGATCCTTTTGCTGTAAACCTAAACATACCAAACAACCGTAGCCGGCTCGCGATTGAAATCGCGGTTGGTAACAGAGCTTGACTGATAACACCTTCGAAAAATCATATATATATACGTTAACATGGGCTTTTGCAGACGTCTACTGCTGCGCAAGTATTCGCTTGAAAGGAATTATAAAAACAAACATTCTGTATCATCACAAGACGAAGAAAAAATTAAATGTTTAGACGAAACAAAGCGTTAGGTAAAACTAAAACTAAACCCAGAAATTTTCAACGTAAGCAATATTTTATAGAACTTCTGCTGTCCGAAAACACTTGAATTGTTAGGTCAGACATTGTCTCTTATATTTTCCCTCTCCTGTTTGAAATACCATATCCAAATCTTATATATTCACGTTCCCAGCTTCACTTGTTAAAATGTATACACCCAACTTCTCTTTCAAATCTATACGAGTAATGACAAGACATGGAATCAGTATAATATGTGGGAACAATAAAAAAAAACGAATAAAAAATCAACTACACTATGTGATTCTTAAAACAAAATTTGTATTGTGGTTGGAAGCATTAAAAAAACACGCAACAAAACATGATCAACTAAGAGAACGCAATGCAGTATATTACAAGCAGTTGTTACAAGACATTTTTGTTAAAAGACCCAGACACTGCCTAGATAATATTAACCGACTCTATAGGTTTCGCTAACATAAAAAAGCCGTATAAACCATGGTCGCGAATAGCCATGAACTGTCTGGAGGTGTTCTTGCTGAGTAGTTTATCAGGTATGTTTCAGACAGTAATATTACAGGTGGCAAAACCTCTGCCCCTCAAAACACCTATTTCTGGTACTACTTCGAAGCGTAATTTTGGATGGTACTGGTGATTCCAATCCATACATGACATTTAAAAACTTAAAATACAAATCAATAAATATAGGGAATACTAAAAAAAACCTGGTAAGCATGTCCTAGAATTTATTGCCCCAAAACCTACTCACATTTACAATTTGATTGTTCGGACTGCAGTGTTTCGGGATAAATTACGGAATATTCTCACGTATTTCCACATATATTTAGCAACAAAAATTAGGCAAATGCGGAATTTTATTTTCGTAAAGGAAAGCGTAATGAAACATTCTTGAAAACTTCAGAACATTTCAAGGATTTTCCTACAGTAGTCGACTAACATAACCATAATATTGTTACGTGGCGGCTGGAGAAATGGGGCGAATGATGGTTGAAAGTGAAGCACTCTATTTACAAGATAGTGGGCACGGCCATGGCAGCACCGACAACGACTCCGTGCGGCGCCCGGCTTCTTCTTCCTCAAGCACCCTATCTTGCGCTGTGAGCCTCGTCGTCGTCTTCCTTCTTGTAATAATATTTTAACTATAAATTTATTGCAATATTCAATTCGAGGAAAGCCCATGAAATGAAACAATCGTAATAAAATTCGTAATGGTCATAGTAAAACAATGGAGTTAGTTTGGGCAGCAGTCTACATTTCTACTCATTTTAAATTATGTTCCCCAATCCACCCTTCCCCGTCCCCTTCTTTTATAATTTTACATGAATGGTGGTACCGATATTTACTTCGACGAAATATGGACATAAAAACCGACGACCATACTATACATATTTACGCTGTCGAATAAAAAAATGTAATGCTCAAATGTAACGCAGTTTGGAATACGTTAATTAATTAGTCTTGTTCAAACCGAATTAACTTAATTTCAATAAAAACAAAACCATTATATGTGACCTAAAAACAGAAGAGTTTGGCTGAAATACATGCTAAATACCGGCAATCATGATGTAGAATGCGTAAACGAGCCCAATATCCTCTCAGTATCTTCTCGTGCAAGCCTCGCTGCAATAGAGATGTTGAAAGCACCTGTAACAAACTCTCTTCTGTGTCTGGTATGCTAGCACACTCAGATAACCTATTACAAAAAAGGACAAAAAGAGCATCTGCAATTTCGAATTAGCCGCGTATATAAATTGCCGAAACGTTGTATGGACAACTACCTCGAAACAAAATTTCACTAAAGCATTCATTTTATAAAACAAAGCCGTTGGCTTTATTGCAAACCTCCAATATTTTCTGAAACTGGGGCTTTCGTCCTACAATACAGTAAAACCGAAAGATATAAATACATGTTTTAACTATTCCTACTCCTACTTTTCTTCGTTACCATTTAAAAATTAGCAGTGGCTTAGCTCGGCTATGCCAGGATATACGAAGCGTGAGCTTAAATTCAGCTGTTTTTTCTTGGCTTTCCTGGTTGTCTAGCATTAGCTTGATTATAGTACTTTCTACTGCTGCTTCAATGACACACTCAAGTATACGCATTATGTGACGTGTATATTTATCGAGTGGCTCCGCCGCAGCGTCACCAATTGCGATAGAACTAGGCTGGTTCCACATGCGCAAGGCGGTGTTGCTGCGACGCACGAGCCACCGGTTGTACGCCTGGCCACCCCTCACATCATCATCAAGTGGACGTGGCCGCGACGTGCGGAAGAGAGGTCGGCGATGGCGCTAGGCGCGTTGGGTGTGTAAGAGACCCCGAGCAGCGAGCAACGTTCCGTGCGCCGTGTGACGTCACTGCTCCTCGCTTATGCGCAGCACGGCTCTTCAAGAATCACGCGAAACTGCTCACCCTCAGGAAGTGCAGCTTAATCTTTCCCAGCAATGGGCATCATTAGGCGTTCAAGCTAGTCCCAGCTGACAATCAGTCGATGGCAAAACTATGTCTATAAATACCCGTAAAACAGAGAACAGGGATCAGCGAATGTTCCTAAAGAACTGAAAGTTAAAATCACTTGCCATAAATTCCAAA
Source organism: Haemaphysalis longicornis (assembly GCA_013339765.2). Taxonomy (NCBI): domain Eukaryota; kingdom Metazoa; phylum Arthropoda; class Arachnida; order Ixodida; family Ixodidae; genus Haemaphysalis; species Haemaphysalis longicornis. The sequence continues at coordinate 26,829,328 of CM023452.1, read as the reverse complement.
TAGATGCGGTTTTGTAGCAAATGTTTTCTTAGGAGAGTCAAAAGTTTTTTGACAAGAAAACGTATTTCAGAAATAACCACTTGTATATTTGCAGAAGGAATTAATACTCTAGAACTGTGAGGTAACATTTGAAGCGCAACTTTTTTCTAATATTCTATTATTATTGCTTCCGTTTGTTGGAATATTGTTTAAAATTTTTCTTATAATTACTATTGTTGCTTAGTTTGCTGTACTTCACAGCATAACAAAAGGGTGTATTTGCGAATTCATTAAAACACATCGTTCGTTTTAATGATGCACTGAGTCGTGTTGGGCGATTGATTGATTGCCCTTCAGATAGTTTGATCTAGCTTATGTCCCTAGTAATTTTATTGCTATAAATATTATAAAGGTGCTACAAAATTATGCTTAAGTCGCTAATATTTTAGCTATTATTTGCTGATGCCATGTGAACAACATTGACCAAGCGTGGTACGTTTACAATCGGCGAAAGCGTGCCGAGGTCCATGCTCGTGGTTACACAAACGGCCCGTCGTCACAACAGATAAAGATGCAAGCATGCTCACAGATGACACTTGTAAAAACTACAAGCCACGCCGACGGGCGAATCCATCGTCGAGCCCTAAATGCCCTGGTAAATACGGGGAATTACTGTGGCGCTCAGGATAACTTCGGTGTCGGAAAATTGGCTTTTCAATCGAAGCTCGACGATCAGCCGCCTCGTGATTGACTGACTTTTGGCGTTGGCGAATGTGTTCTGAGAAATATCGATAACTTTGATACATTTCAACTTGTGGCGTTCGTAAAGTTCTTCCGTCACGAACGTTCGCTGGCTGCCACTGTCCAATATGCTTCTGACGTACCGGTAGGCGTTGTTGCTTACTGTACATACTCGAAAAAGTTTGCAGGAGAACGTAGCCAGTTTTATCTTCAACTCTTGATCAATTTTCGACTAATGCTCAGACCATCGTGCGTGTGTTCGGACTTCTTTCAGTACACACATTCCATTCATTGCTTTTTTTTCGGGCTATATACTTGTTTGATGCATGTCTACCGGCACACCCATTCAACATAATCTTCCAGCGATAGTCACGTGCTCGGTGGCCTTTCAGCGTGCAGCAAATGCATCGCATATCCTTCGGTAAAATTTGCCTTTTCTTCTCCAAGCGTATATCCGTAGAATGAGGCTCCGTAATATGACCTTCGGACTTCTAGATTGCTCATGCGTCTCTGGACTTCGCCGAATTCCTGTACAGAAAACACAATGTGGGCTTGTAGTCTCTAAAGCGGAATTTCTGGTTTGTCTCATATTCATGCGTGATATCCCATCCTCTGTGGCCGTTAAAGTCACCCTTTTCAGGGTTCTCCAGTACGGTGCTGGAGAACTTTCGAAGACGGTCTACGTATGTCGACACTTCGGCAGGTGAGCAAGATTTCGGTGTAAACGTTTAACAGCGTGCGTGCGGGGGTACTGGAGAACGATGTCGTGCGGTAACGCTCGCAACTAGATGTCCGAGAGCATCGAAGAAAAAGAAACCCGTTTCACGCAGACGGTTTGTAGGAGATGGGGGTTGACTAAAACCTGGTCGTTTAGCTTGCGAAGGCCAGTTGCATCACATGAGGACTTAATCGGGTTGATCATTCGAAGGCCGGCGAAGTACTCTGGCACTAGGCTTGTCCGATCACCGGAAGGGTTTTTCAGCATTGCACGAGCATCCTGGTAGCAAGCCTCCATCGTGGACAGCCTTCCGATTGCCGAAGCACTGTCTCCTTACAGAAAGAGTCGCAGCCAGTTGAATTCTCACAAGCTGAATGCCCGTTATTTTTTGTCATTTGGTCGAATTGCTCCCACAATGCATTCCATGGGCGCAGGTCAACCTGGAAAGGAGTGATGATTAGTTTCGGTCGGTTTGTCATGGTTCTGTACTGAGTCATAGCAGCGACAGGGGCCGCGACGTTCGTTATCGGCCCTGGCATAGGTGCAGCGGCCTTAGAAAGGTGGTTTTATTGTATATAGCTCAGAGGAGACGCGTATCGCGTTCTCGTGGTACTCGATCACACTCTCATATTCGGCCTCAAATTCTCCTTAATCTGGAAGGGAAGCTTCCAGCCTTTCGTTTATCTATTTAGCTCGTCGTTATTCGCGTTGAGCCTCTCGTATAGGCCATCCAGCTGGTCGGGTTTTGCTCAAGTATCTGCCACGGCGGCCCTTGCCTCGTTTATAATCCTTGTGTTCTACGCCTGCCTCGACGGTATCTTGAACTTGAGCCTATCCATGGTAGCTACGCGGCATCGATGCTCTCAGTAGGCCCCGGCTGTGGATTTTTGTTCTACGGCACCAAAAAATGTTGATCCAATTCATGGCACAAATGGAGAAATGAATCTTGTCTGGGAACGAAGACAGGAAGAAGCATTGTTCACGTAGCACCTAGAACGGGCGTTCGATGTCGGACTGCGCGAGAGGCAAGCCTCGTGCTGCGAGAGACGAGCTTTGAGCACGAGCTGTGCGCTCAGACTCTCCATTGCAATGCGTAATTTTGGACCTGAGATATGGTATATGTGAATTTATTCGAGGCACACACAGCCTCTACAATAATGCGTGAAGACACCTGACAAGATATTCGGCCAAAATGGGAGGGGACTGTGCTTGTCTGGGAAGCCCATACCATGTGTGATTGCGATTTTAGCAGCATATCTCACTCCGCGTTTGCGTCGAGAGCGCATTGCATTTGATGGAAAAATTCTTAATAGCATCCAAAAGAGAGTTTTCTGTACACTTCAACACATCAATGAGTGGACAAGCGAAGACTGTAGCTGGAGCAAGCTAAAGATCAACAATTTACCTAATCCGGTAAAATACAGTGACAGTTCAGCGGAATATGATCCATTTTAGGTATGTACACGAAGAGCGCATGTCGCAATGTAAAATAATGATGTCTCTTTACGCACGCATTCCTAAGTCACGTACGAGGTTACCTTTCTCTCCCACCGTCATGTCTTTACTGGCCAGAAGTGGGAGACTTCATTGCTGTTTCGACACATGCATTCATCTTCGTGCTCTTCGAATAGCTAAGAACGTCACCGAGATTGATGCACCATTGGCCGTCGTCTAAAAAAAAAGTGGGCACCATTGCTTTATTGCTTTCTTTTTCTAATCTTTTCTGCTAGCAATATTTCTTTTTTGCTGCTACCGATTTTGCCCCTGTCTCATTTCTGCCGAGCCCTAAACGAATAAATATCCAAGCCTTATAACGTTAGACTGCCTGAAAAAATTCAGAGGCTTTTAAATAATTACACACTCCTGGAGAGATAAGAAACTGGCAATCGTCACAAATTTTTCGACAGATAAATTAAAACAATGTTGCACTGCATTTATAAACAGTGTGATGATGGCTATGGTTTCGGGTTTCCATCGTAATTGTGGTTGCTGCCTGTTTTGGATAAACAATCTATATCTACAAAGTGCAGGAATTTTTGCGAGTGCGCACGAAGTTAAGTGGTGTAAGCACTACCAGTAATCCAAGCAAATTGAACATTTTGTTCCTGGAGGTATAACATCATTTGCTTTTATTGCTGCGCATACTTATTGAGATAAGTAAGATGAGCACTCTCCTATTCTTTTCCCCTCTGAGTAGACCTCTTTAAAATTCGTAAGTTTGCGCTTACCAACTCCTACAACACACAATCTGCCTTTCTTTGAAACTTTTATGGGGTCATTCCGTCATGGTTGGACCGCATAGAGAAACGTTGTCCACCCATCTCCTCATTTCGCGGCAAATGTCATTGAAAGATGTTAAAATTCGGCCACCCTTGCTACATAAAGGGTGGTCCTGGGCATAATCGCCCAACTGTCTAGCGGCTACTCTTCTGCCTTGGTCCACCCATTCGACATTTTCGGTGTGCAACGTCTCCGCATTCGCAGTACCGGCGAGCCATGTTGGTACCGTCACAAACGCTGTCGCTCCACAAACGCCATTCCTCCTGGGCGCCAGAATTCGTTGTTTTTTGTGGTTAAAACGTTTTAGCAAAGCTTTTCTTTGATTTGATCTGTGAAAGACGAATATAAAAAATAATTTCGTACTAACTAACACTCGCAACTGAAGTTATGTAAGATCGGTTTTCACAAGTAATTGTAAAACATGTTTGTTAAACAACGCTCGCATAAATTATGCATGATTTTTGAATTATTTTGTCAACAAGGTCTTGTCTATATAATTGAATCCTGAAGGAGTATTTCAATCTTGCAGGGCCTGGGTGAAATAATGGTGAACAGGCATAGAGAGAGCTCCACCAAAATTTCTCGCTTCTGAGTAGCCCAAGGAAAACAATGTAATCATAATTACGTAGCCGTTAATCGCTTGTCGCCAATAATGAAACGTGAAACCCTGGATAATTGAAATTAACGTCGTAGCCAGTGACTGGCTGCAAATTTGTTGAACTACTCCTCGAGAAAACAAATAAATTATCCTCACAATCGAAACGTATTTGGCCGGGAAATTTTCCATCCTAATTGCGTGTCCAAAACGTTTTTTACGTATACTCAGCTGAAAAAAATTCCCAACAACCGGTTATAAACCTTTCTCCCAAGTGAATAGCAACACAATATGAAATAAAAGTTGCGTCAGATGTTGTTATTGGCTTTGAATTCTACGAACGGTGGTGCTTAAGCCCTAAGAATATTAGAAAAATTTCCCTCCTAGTATAATTTTTTTATACACATGTTACTTTGGTATACGTGCTTATACACATATTTATACACGTTGCAGAAATACTATTGTAAATATTAAACTGCAAATATTCTGCGTGTTAACTGCCAAAAATCTTAAAGAGAGCCAGCACTCACGAAGCAGACTTCCTGGTTGCACTTTAAGATTTTCAAGTAAGCTTTGCATGCCCTCCGATTCTTCGAAAAAAGCAGAAGAAAGAAGTTTCCATTTCAGGCAATAATTATTTTGCGTGCTTTCTATGGTTCAAGCGCAAATTTCTATAAAAACCCTTCTGCGAAAAGCCACGTCGTTTTGCTACCGGGACCTGCTTTTTAGATTAAAAAGCTTACAACGTATTACCAAATTTACTGCAAAATATTTTGCAAAAATACCACATTGGAAACGAAATAAACGGGTTATTTCCCACATAACACATCATCTTGGGAGTAAACGAGATGTACAATTACGAATTCGGTCTCTTTGTTGATAACAGAAGTTTACTGCAATAAAAGATGTAGAAATATCAAACGAAGCTCAGCCACGGCAATAAATAGGTATACTTTCCCAACACTGAAAATTGATTGTTTTCGACTGAGCAAACAGGTCATTTCATTTCTCCGTAAATACAATGTCTATGGTGGTGGCATTTCCTTCGCGTAACCAACGCAAACAAAGTAGTTAGGCCACCATGTTTTCATGTGACCATTTTTGCAGACGTTCTTCGGCTGTGCTGGTATAGGGCAGGTTTTGATCAAATCTGCAGGCGTGCACAGTGTGTACTAAGGACCTAAGCACGAGCGTTTGTAGAATTAAAAGCCAAATAGCAACATTTACACAACGTTTATTACATATTGTGTTACTGTTCACTTGGGATAAGGTTTATAACTAGTCGTAGGGAATTTTTTTTCAGCTAACTATATGTAAAAAACATTTTTGACACGCAGTTAGGATGGAAGATTCCCCGGTCAAACTTTTCGGTTGTGAAGATAATTTCTTGGTTTTCTCGAGGAGATCTTGAACAATTTAGCAGCAAGCGCGCTGGCCGCATGGATATTTCGCAAAATCCTAACTTCTTGTGAACACTCTGTTGGTTTTGATCTAATGCAGACTACTGAAAAATAAAATACTTCTTATCAAGCTACGCCGACCATCATTACGCGGAGTGTCATTCACTGGCCTTTATTCGTCGGCTGATATTTCGGTTGGGAAGGTAACCCAATTTTACGCTTATGTCAATATAAGGCGTTCTTTTTTACCCCCGGGCCGTAACTAGAGTGTCTACGACATGTCGAGAGTGGTCGACCAGAGTTGAATCCTCTTAAAGGCATTCCGTCTCCTTCTCCTCGTCAATATATGGCAGCCTCTTCGAAAAGCTGCGTTTTTACAAAACGCCTGTATTTCTATTGTTTATTGAAATATCCAAAAAAAACTCGGTAACCCTTGTCTACTCAAACTCACACGTTTGAAAAAATTGGCTGGGTCCAAAATTTTTCTCGCCGAGCATTTAGCTCTGAGTATGCTATGTATTTGCCTCCCTTTGTTTCGAAGCGTTTTTTTGTGGGGCATGGATATGTTTAAATGTTTCCAGAGAGTACACAAGTTAAAGGCACTATACTTAACTGTGTAGGAGTTGAGTGGCTGCGGCCAACTGTGCGAAGAGTCAAAATTTCAGCTTGGACGAAAACACACAGCACGTAGATAGAAAACATGGACACAGTGCGCTTCGCAAAAACGGACACAATGCTGTGCGGACATAATGGTTTCCGGACACAATGTCCCGTGGGCGTCAGCCAACGAAGGGGAGTGGACGCCCCGTTATTGGCCCTGCGGAATAAAAGTCCTGTGCATTCAAGTTTTATTGACGTAATTTACTTGGAATTGCGACAAACGTGTGTCTCTTGTATGTTTCTTATGTTGCACTTATCGCAACTGCTCCCAATTCTTCACACATGAAAACGGCCATTCTATATTGCTCTTTTAAAAATAAAATGGCCGTTAGAAAAGACTCTTTATGCCTTGGTTTAATTTGACTAGCATTACAACAAATTATATTCTCGTGTGAGTTAGCACCATCCGACAGTATAGCATCCTCAATATATTGTTGGGATATCAATAATATAAAAACGCAGAACATGAATGAACTTTTGCAACGCGCCATTCGAAAAGGGACTGGAAGGTGATAAAGGTGGCTCACCAGCGATTGCACGTAACTACTGTTCTGCGACTGTTTTGGTCCCCCAAATTAAATGGCAATAGCTGACTTTCCATTCAAATTACGGATGTTCAAAGAGCTGTTTGAAAAAGTTTCAAGACTTGCCAGATGTCCAAACGTCAAAGAGATGGATGTACGCCATATATTTCGCGACAAAATTAGACTAATGGAGCGCACATAGCTGTAATCAACCCTACCTCACTGGGACGCGATGAAAGTTCGTACTAACCGGCAGTACGGTTTATCCCAAAAATGCATTAGGCTAAAGGGAAACCCAATCGGGCTTTCGGCGGAAATACGTATAAAAAGAAACTACGGCTCATGCGGGCATGGTTTAAGGTGGCGCGAATACCGACGCCAGCTATGAAAAGATGTTTTTAACATGGAATTCTTTTCTTCTTACAATTTTAGAACTACCTCGCATTTTAAAATGTTCTGCAGAAAGACACACGTTCATATCTCAGTTAGTTCAAAAGTTATAGCCAATTTTTACAGCTGGTGTGGTGGTTTTGATACCGAATCTAAAGTGATGCAGTGACAGAAACTGATAACGCAGCGAATATCACCAGCGTACATTAAATCTTTTGGTATATTTTACGCTCATACGTAATAGATTACTGAAAGACCATTTTTTAGTATTCCGCTTTTCTAAACATTGCTTTAAACTTCTTTAAGGTAGATTCGTGACCCCAGAAACGTCTCTTTTGACTTTGCGCGCGCTTTATGCTTCTGCTGTGAATGCTGGCAGGCTCGCCATTTCTATAAATGATATTCTTAGCACAAACAGTAATACACAAGTTGGAGGTTTATTAAAAAGGCGTATTCAAGTCAGGATAAGAGGCGATAAACACAAAAGTTTCGTGACAATCGGTACAGAGTGAATGCTCGAATCGAAGACCATGCGGACGGGAAGGTATCGGTTATGGATGCTAAGCTTGCGAACATGAAAAAAAAATTATGAGGTGATGGTGCGAGGACCCTTGAAGTATCATAGCTATGCGGATCATATCTGTGTTTGCGCAGTTAACTTGGGTTGCCTAAGACGTCCTCGTGGCTGGCCCACCCTACCCTTTGGTATATATGGGGCTGTGGGACAATGTAATAATGACAACAGAAGGGCACATATATTTTGAGGGAAGCGGACATCTAATTTGGCCGCCACACTCCCGTAGCGTATTGTCCAAGTGACCATTATCGAGTGAAGCAGTGTAAGCGCCAATCAACGGGTGGAAGAAAGCACCTCCGCAATAATATATGGGCTGAAACAAAATTCGAAAAATTGCTCTGGGTGCCACAGGAGAAGCCTGGCTATCAACCTGTTGACTTTTAACTTTCTAGGAAAAGAGTATCTGGTTTAAACACGGATATATTTACTTTATTCATATTTTGCTCAAAACTTGATTTCTGCACTTTCTTAGGCGAGAAGTTGTATCTAAAAAAGAATGATCATTTTTTAATGAAACTTGGCCGCCTTTTCTCTTTATTACTGTTCTGTGCAATGAACTAAGATATTTAAAAACGGATGGTAAGTTTTGATGTAATCATTAATTTTTTATACGAATACCGACGAAAATTACGCCTTTAACCTGTTTTCTTTGGTTTTTTCCTTTACAAATTGATTTCATATTATCGAATGGCAAAGTTTCTAGTTAGTTGGAATACGCTAGGCCACCGCTCTACCGATCGTTTGCAAATCAAGGCTATCAATTAAATAATAATGAATGTTCGCGGAACGCCCAAGTTTGCTCAATTGTTTGTCAATATTCAGAACCACATATAATATTTGAACTACTGATTAACCTTTTAATAATACAAGGAAGTTCATTAGAATTTCAGAACACACAAACAGTGTTTAGAGAATTACGGATGAGTGATGTCTACTGCTGCTTTAGGTTATCAAATTGTTGATAAAATAAATCACAGAAAATTAGTTGAACTGCAAAACAAAACAAATGATTTGGACAGGTTTACGTTTTAGAGATGTATTCTTAAAGCAGCGAATGTGAAATTTAAAAATTAACGTTGTTTTATAACAAACAATAAAAAGCGTTGTTTAGTTTTTGCAAGTGTAAACAAAACTTCAACAACACAGTATTAAAAAAGTAATCACCAAAGTTCTCCATTGCCTTGTGATTTTCTTGCTGAATAAAATATGTAAACTTTTATTAGTTCCGTTTTACTAAACCTTGTGGTGTGCTTAATTCCAACAAGGCACCTGTGTTACGCATTGTCTGCGCCATAGCAGAGTGGTTTTTGTTTAACAAGACATGGTAGCCTGGTGGCCGCAAGGAGCGAAGATGGCGTCCTTTCCAAAGAATATTTGCTTTGCAACAATTTGGGGATGCAGTCAAAATGGACATTATTAGCGAGCACAAAAAATTCACGCTCCCTGCTATGTTCACTCCACAGCATTCGCTATCCTTAATGAAATGTTCTGTGCGTGAACGCAATACCGAAATTCGATATTTTCGGCCCACAGTTTCACTCAGTTTTTGTTGTATTTTTACTGTACTGCGGAACAACACAATGCGCGTGCACATAATGCCCAGAAAGACCATCACAAGCGTGAAAATGTGTGATTCATCAAAAACATGTACGGCGGTAGTCTTGCTAGTCATTAGAGGGTAGTCGAAAATGCCACGGTTTCTCGGGGACGCACTTATAATTGTTGTTATTCGAACAAATGGTTACGTACACACTCATATTAATGTTATTTCCACCGTATGAGCAGCCTTTGGAAAATACTAGTTTCGAAAAGATACTACAAATAACCCGGTTACAGATCGCCGACACAAGCTCTGATCAGTAAGAATAAGATATATGTGACTTTCAGGCCAAAATAAACGAAGAATTAACAATTGCATCATATAGTTTACAACACAGAACATATATTGCTCAAGCTGATTGAAATATTGAAGTTTCAGAAACAACCCATACTCTGCGTTACCGCGTATTTAGAGCAGGCGCACATACCGTGGGTTTTCAAGTAGTAACCCGCTTGGAGTAATCGATACTAATTGAATTGTTGGGTTCAACCAGAGTTACTCAACGCTTTTCTCACGACGAAACTCCGGCCGCAGGTGCATACCAGGACAAAAGCTGTCGCTAGGGTCGCCGCTGTAAGGAAGAGGGCATTCAGCACCCGCGCCACCCGGGCGCACAGCACACCGGTGAAGCTGCTGCCCGTTCCATGCAGTTAACGGTGCAGGGAATATTCTGCTACCACTCTTGTTTTTTTTTTACATAAAATGGGGCCTCTTCCCTCGCATGTGTGAACAGGTTTCTTCGTTTACCTTTGCAAGATATCAACGCTTCGATGGAGCCAGTCATGCCTACCCAGCAATTGTATGTGCACGTGTGGTTGCAGCAGTCTTTTTTTCTCGTGCAAGGCAGCGTAAAGTTGTGAGTTATTTAACAAAAGTTTATTTACTCGCTATTCGAACCCTGGAGATGCTTCAGATTACGAAAGTGGCAAATCTGAGCCGTGCGGCGAGTCCTGCGGCGACGTCGACAGCGCGAGTTACTTGTGATCCGACCATTACGCGTCCGGTGTTCATCGCGGTTGCTGTATCAAGAAGAAAGCTATGAATTTCCCGTAGTAACAGTTTACTAAGGTTTCTTCAGTACTGTTCTTCGGTACTGTTATTCGGTACTGTACTGCGGTTCAGTACAGGTTATTCGCATAGAGCTTCGAAAAATTTCAAAGCGAGAGCGATAAATCATTCGTCGCGTGAACACAGCAAGATCTTTAGGAATTTAACCAATCTTCACTTGTTGTTCGAAATTTCGTATGGTAATTTTGAAAAACCTTCAAATGGATAATGTTACATACACTTAACACGAGCAAATGGGGGCCTCATGTAATATTGTGCCGCCGCTAATGATCGTAGGGGAAGCTCTAATTTCCATATGCGTTCCGTTACCATAAAAGTCCCATCCTCTTTGCTAAATCCCACTACTACTTCGATGATGTGTCGCAAAGTTCTGGCTTAGTCGGCCCTGTTCCCACTTAGTGAGGGGGGCACATCGCATTCTTTTGAAAACGGCTTAGACGTCCAGTTTAGTTGAAGTATTTCCGTTATTCAATGAAAATCACTGGCAGCTGCGTTGTTGTTTGATAGCCTGCGTGCCTTCTTGTTGCCGGCCAGGGTGACTTGTTGGAGGGGCGCGAGAAGCATTCGGGGGAGAGCGTTTCAAGTGTTATCTTTTGTCTGGAAAAACAGGGATGCGCGTGAAGCCGTAAAAAACAGTCCCCTGCAGGGGAAGGTTGTCAAAATAAAGTTTCAGTACAGCGTTTGTTGCCTTTAGTATGGTAAACGCTCAATTTTTGCGTCACGCTACGTAAACACCGCGAGAGGAGTTTTAATAGAGCGTCTTATCAGTTTTCCATAGCGACACGCTGATGCTTACGGCGCCATCTGTCGAATATGTTGTGAAATAAATCACTGGCTGATCTGCCGGCGGAGTGCCGGAGTGCTTGGACATGTTACGACTATCCAAACAACTGTAATAATAATAAATATTATAATAATGTTAATTTCTGCCTCAAAAACACACAAAGAGAGACAGAGGAGCTGCAGAAAAAACAGTCATTACAGCTTGACTAGGCCGCAGCCCCCGTTCAGACAAGCAACTGCAGTAGCAATGAACAGCGAAGCCGTTAATTACAGCTAGAAACAAAATAACGCACGCGTATAAGCTTCATGCGTTACATTACAAATGGGTGAAGAAATAACACATTCCCCAAACAATAAATAAAAACAAACACACATATGTAGAGCATAGTGATGTACCCAAAAAATTCAGCTGAAATACATTATATATACCTGCAACGCAGTTCCCGGTGCGTACATCTGAACAAATCAAACCCTTCACAGTCATACATGTTCAAAAGAGAAGGCAGAGCATATTTCAAACATTCCCAACCGGTATTTAGGCGCACCATTGGAACGAACCAGCTTCCTTGAATTCTGAACGAGTAACTTGTTTTCTTTTTTTGAAGATGGGCCAGATTTTGTATATGGTCTATATTCCTGTTGGTTTCATTTTAAATCGAACACTCAGCCGGTATTTGTACAAGTCATATATAGTAATTACACCTGTTTCAAGTAAGATACATTTGCTTGGCCCACAGTACTTAACATTGAAAACATTGCGAAGGAACTTTTTTTGCAATAGATGAATTTTCTTCAGAAGTGAGTGTGTGGCAGTTCCCCATACACACTGACAGTAGTTCATATGAGAGTAAAATAAAGAGTTATACAACAGTAGCTTTAAATATTTTGGGAAAATATGTCTGATACACCAAATGGTACCGGTTATCCTTCCCAAGCGCGAGACAACATGATTTACATGATTTTCCAATGACATAGTGGACGAAAATACTACACCAAGGCACTTAAACTGATCTACCACTTCTATTTGTCGACAGCTAAACATAACGAGATCGTGGGAGGAAACTGGTTTGTTTTTCGGACGAAAAAATAATGCTGTTGTCTTTTTTTAGTTTACGCGCATGTAATTAGACTTCGACTATTTTTCCAGCGCGGCTATCAATGTGTTATAGGCCTGTATCACACCATGGACATCTCCAGCAGAGAAGAAAATGCTCACATCGTCGGCATAAATATTAAATTTTGCATCCCGGTTTATATTTATAATGTCATTATGGTAAATAATAAACAGCAACGGACGCTAGAAGAAACCTGTTTTATTTCGCAATACGTATCGTTTTTAATGACGGTTTGTTTCCTTTTAGACAAATAGTACTTTATGAGTAATGCCGCTTTGCCCCTAATTACGTACTACCCTACCTTCTTTAGAAGTAACTCGTGGTTCTTCAAATCAAATGCCTTTTAGAAATCTATGAAGATTCCCACTACAAAGGCTCTGTTTTGAAACTGTGTAAGAATATATTCTTTTTGTTCCCGAAGGGCGAGCTCCGTAGATTTGTTTTTCTGATCCAAATTGGCATGCTGTAATCACATTGTGTTTATCTATGAATTTCATTATTCTGATAATGAAAAACTTTTCCAGGCTTTTAATAATATAGGGAGTATAGATACAGGTCTATATTTGCTGAAGTTGTTGCGATTTGCACTTTTGAACAGGACTGTTATTTTGGCTATCTGCATTTTCTCTGGAAAAACTGATGTCTTTAAGCAAGTGTTAAATATATGTGCAACTACTGGTGCTATTATATCTGCAACATGTTTCAAGGGCTTTCCTTGAATATCGTCAATATGTAGACATTTCCTATTGCTTAAGTTGTCTATAACCAACAAGAAACAGCCATCATATTACAATATAGGACACAAAACTTACACCTTGACCTGACTATAGGATCGGCAGTACTTCTTCCGTCTCTTGAATGGGATATGGACACGAATCCATGCTGTAGTTACCACTTCCCCACTTCATTAACGTACATAGGCAAAGGCGCTACCAGTTCACCCTCCCATAACAGGTTCAATGAAGCAAGAGCAAAGTGGAATACATTTAGAGAAATATGGAAAGTACACTAAACATCAATAACACACCTACAAGTACATGAAGCCACCCAACTCCTTACGGCGCACAACCTCGACGACGCCGAAAAGTCCATTCCCCACGTCTCTGGTTTCCCGCGCAACCAGCGGGAAGAGGGGGGGGGGGCGAGAGAGGCCCAGAACAAGGCTTGGGGTATCCTTCGTCTGTACCCCACGTCGGGTAACCTTCTCATGTTCAAACGGGCAAAGGCGGTTAGAAAACGGGTGCGCCGTGAAGCAAAACGAGAAAGTTGGCGCTCTTTCCTAACATCCATAAACTCGTACACTGACACTCGCAAAGTCTGAACATGAATACGAAAACTAAAAGGACAACAGACAAACAGCCTGCCCCTGGATAGTACGACAGGGGACACACTTGAAGACCAGGATAATAAACTCGTACAACACTTCCAACACGTGTCCAGTTCAGCACACTACACCAACACTTTCATGAAACACAAACAATTGGCCGAAAAAAAGTCTTTATTTGATTACGACCAGTCAACCTCCTCTTATAACTCCGAGTTTTCACGTCATGAGCTGAGGGCCGCTCTGAGCACTTGTAAACCATAAGCTCCAGGCCCAGACAACATCACATATACAACGATACAGCACCCACACTCACACACTGTTCTAACACTCCTCCACCTAATAACAAGATTTGGCTTTCAGGGCACATTCCAAACTCATGGAGGGAGGCTATAGTTGTAGCTTTCCTGAAAGAGGGGAAGGATCCTTCCTTCCCCGCTAGCTATCGACCCATTGCCTTGACGAGCTGCCTTTGCAAGCTGTTCAAGGAGATGATTAACTGGAGGCTTGTGTACTTCCTGGAGTACAATGGACTTCTCGAGAGCTGCCAGGCAGGCTTTAGGGCAGGGCGATCTACACATGATCAACTCGTTGCCTTAGAATCCTACACCAAAGATGCATATATTCATAAACAGTATTGTATGACAGTATTTTTCGATATTGAGAAAGCGTATGATACTGCATGGCGCTATGGAATTCTTAGCGACCTTAAGTCTTCTGGTTTGTCAGGCAACATGTTAAGTACTCTTGCAAACCACATGTCGGAAAGAACTTTTCGTGTGAGAGTGGGCAATAGACATTCCCGAGTTCACGTCCAGGAAAACGGTGTGCCTCAAGGGGGCGTTTTGATCTGCACGCTGTTTATTATAAAAATGAAGTCGCTGGGAAAAGGATTGCCACAACCATTTCTTACTCGCTATACGTAGACGACGTTCAAATCTCCTTCAAATCATGTAATCTGTCCGTGTGCGAGAGGCAAGTCCAGCTTGGTGTCAACAAACGTGCTGACTGGGCAGACGTGAATGGATTTAAGCTTAATCGAGACGAGTGGACTTGTGTTGCATTTTCAAGGAGGCGCGGAATCCATGCTGATCCTGATATTAAGCTAAAGGTGTCTCAATCCCTCCCAAAAAGGAACACAAATTTTTAGGCGTGGTACTAGATAAAAAACTGACATTTATTCCCCATATAAAAACACCTGAAACACAAGAGCCTCAAAACAATGAATATTTTGAAGGTCCTTTCGCATTGCTCCTACGGAGCGGAAAAACAAATACTCCTCCCCGTTTTTACGAGCCTTATTGGCTCACGGTTGGACTACGGGAGTGCCGTCTATGGGTCCGCCTGTAAAACTGCTCTGAAAATGTTGGATCCAGTGCTGCACTTGGGTCTCCGTCTTGCATGTGGAGCGTTCCGGACGAGTCCCATTGAAAGCCTGTATGCAGAGTGTGATAGGTGGAGCCTTGAACACCAGCGTTCTTATACTTCATTGCTGTATACTATTGAGGCGACTTCTATAAAAAAACCACTCATGTAGTTTTATCATAAGCAACACCTCATCCGATCCGTTTTTCGCAGCACGACCATCGATACCCGCTCCTTTCTCTATCCGAGTGAGAGCCCTCGCTGAGGAACTAGGCATTTCATTTGAGGAGAGCATGAAGTCTATTGTTGACCTCATTTCGACTTGGGATAGGACAGCAATTTTGTGTGATATTTCTTTTAAACATATCAACAAACGGAATGCGCTTAGAGAACTTATACTACAGCACTTTCTTCAGTTACAACACAAATACCCCCACACCAGTTTCTACACCGATGCTTCGAAGCCTTCTTCAGCCGTCGCATGCGCTGCAAACGGCCCCAACTTTACCAGTGCGAAGACGTTACACAGAAATGGCAGCATTTTTGCGGCAGAAGCACATGGTATTTTATTAGCAGTACAACACATTACACAAACTAGAACAGAACACATCATTATCTTTACAGACTCTCGAAGTGTGGTAACAGCCTTACATTGCTTCAAACCTACAAAAAACCCTGTACTTCAGCATCTAATCAAACCTTTAAACTTCGCTCATCACTCGAAACTAAAAAGAATTGTTTGCTGGGTTCCAGGTCAGACTGGTATTCTGGGGAACGAAATTGCTGACCAGAGTGTCGCTGTAGCTGCTCTACGCAGTAGGATAGATGTACCATGTTTTCCCTACCCCGACCTGAAGCCACTGGTACGAACAGCCTTGCGCAAATCTTGGCGGGAAACATGGGACACACAAACAGAGAACAAACTCTACACTATAAAGCCACCATTACGTAGATACATAACAGACAAACAAGGCAGACACACAGAAGTAGCCTTAGCCAGGCTACAGATAGGCCACACTTATGTAACACATTCACACTTGCTCACTGGGTCTCCGAGACCCGTGTGCAGCAGGTGTGGACAGGGCCTATCCGTAGTTCACATACTAATCACATGCAAGCACTCCACACCACACGACGCAAACACTTTCCAGAAATCTACAGACAACAAATCCCACTCCACCCATCACACTTCTTAGGCGATGAAGCAATGTTTACTGTCAAACGTGTTTGTAAGTATCTATCAGAAGTTCAATTTCTGAAACTCATATCATATCATGCATAATCACAACCTGGCCCTCTACTCGTATTTTCCAATTTCGTGTTTTCCAATGTCATATTTTCCAATCGTATTTTCCAAAAAGATTACAGAGCGCAAAAAAAAAAGGCGACAGCGTCCGCTTTTGTTTTGGTCACGATTGCCTTTATTTGTTTTTACCTCTGTTGCTATTCAATTTTAGTATTCACTTTTAATCTGTTGTAGCTAACCATCTGTTTTTGGCGCTCTTTGCCCCAGCTGGCCTTGCGCCATTAAAATGCAACCATCATCATCAAGTTGTCTACAACCGATAATACTTCATCTGTTTTCACAGGTTCAACGAATACTGTATCTACGTTTGGAGGACGCATATATTCGCTTGCATCGTTCAATGAGTCGTCTGCTTTCATATTTGTGGTAAAATTGTTTGAACGCATTGGCCAGCTCAGTTCCCATTAGTTCTTTGTCATCAATTTTCAAAATTAATACTTGATTCTCTGCCTGATTACGGTGAAGTAATAAGTTTAACTGACTCCAAATAACATCATTACGACCTTTCTTTATATCTAAAAATGCGGAATAGTATTCCGTTCGGGCTGCTCTCAGTTTCTTCATCAATCTATTTCTTAACTGTTTGAAAAACTTCCAATCATCGACTGTGCGCGTTGTTAAAAACGTTTTATACAGCTTGTCCTTCACTTTAATTTCGTGTCGCAGCTCGGGTGTGATCCACGGTTTCCGAGACTTTCTAGTTGGTTTTCGTGTTGTAAAAGGAAAATCAAAATGATAAAGTTGTTTGAACATTCGCAGGAAATTATTGTAAGCCTCATTTTAATTAATAAGCGTGAGAATGGGGGTCCAGTAAACCGGAAGAAGTGCAATCCGAAAACCATTAAACGCAGCTTCATTTATGCCCCGAAATTTAATGCCTACTTGATGTTTGAGTGGTTGGGCTAGCGTATCCATGCACAAAAACACTAGAAGGTGATCGCTAATAGGGCATGATAAGACACCTGTCTGAAGTTTTGGATGGGAAATGTCCTAAATAAAGAGATCTAAAGTGGATAGGCTTTCAGTTGGTATTTTAGTAGGAACTTCAATTACAATAATAAAACCGTTGAAACCATGACAGTATTCAATTCTCTGGCATAATAGAAATTACAGCTTATATCTATGTTGAAGTCTCCAGAGGCAATAAGCGTGTAGTTTCTATCAGCAACAAACGATAAGAACTCTTCGTAAAACTTCAGAAATGAGTGTGTCATTCGTGCTGGGAGCGCGGTAGCAGAGTAAATTAGTTTGCCCACACATAGTGATAATATTTCGTAATCAGGTGTAATAACACTGTACGGGGCTAGTATTTCACCATTTACACTCACATCGAGCAACAGTGCTACTCCTTCACCACGGCCCACAGATCTATTGAGGTAATATGTAGAATAGTTTGCCAATTTGAAGACGCTACTCCTGCTAGTGCTCCATGTTTCACTCAACATAATCGCGGAGAACTGGAACCGAAATTCACCAAAAAATTCTTCTAAGGATTCTTTTTTATTTTTTACTGATCGCGCGTTCACATGTATAGCTATCACGGAAGTGGCCGAGAACGAGGAAGTGATACAGGTAAGGTCAGTTGGCAGGAGATAAGGGCATTGCAATATTTAGATATGTTCTTTCTCTAGACCTTACAAAGCGCAGTACTTATTTGAAGCGGTCCAATTCATTGGGACTTTTGACACGAAGTATACGCGTACCTTCATCTTTGCAGATCAGAATTTTTCCATCCGTGTGCCAAGCAAAGCGATAGCCGCTATCTTTCTTCCACTATTTCACCGCATGAAGCAAGTCCCTATTCTTTCGGGTCATGTTCTCCTGGATGAAGGTAGGTGGTTCTTCATTCTTTATTTGTTTTTAGCTTTCAGCCACGAGTCTCTTGTGGTCTGTCTCGTGAAACGAGCGATTATTCCTGGTGCCTTCTCGGGGCGGGCTGGTAGTCTGTGTATCGTCTGAATGTCGGCTTCCGTGAGGGGGGTATTTCAAGCTTAGTGGCGATTCTATTTACAATGGAAAGTAGATTTCTGTCAGGCGCAACCGATAAACCAAGAATCTTTAGGTTGAGCTTCCTGCTCCGGTACTGAAGCTCACTAACAGCCTGTTGAAGTTGCGCTTGTACGACTTGGTTCATGTCGTCCTTGCGTTTCAGTTCAGCTACTCTCTTCTTTAGTGCTTTTATTTCACTGTCTGGACGCGAATCCTGTTTTACAAACTCGTCGAATTTCATAGACATATGTTTGACAGACTGTTCCATTTTCTCAACTTTTTTGGCCAATTCAGGCAAGCTATCAAGCTTTTTGAGGATAGAGGCGAGAGCTACCTTTATGTCAAGCTCAGAGTCAGCACCCTCCCGACTGCTCGTTGGAGACTCAATGTCTTGGCACGTGAGGCAGCAC
The DNA here is from genome assembly GCA_013339765.2 of Haemaphysalis longicornis. NCBI lineage: Eukaryota > Metazoa > Arthropoda > Arachnida > Ixodida > Ixodidae > Haemaphysalis > Haemaphysalis longicornis. Next base: position 26,810,504 of record CM023452.1, on the reverse strand, counting down.
CACTCATTTTTTGCGGATTTGCTTTTTATCTTAAAGGATTTCTTGGTTACGCCAGCGCATTTCCCAAAGCGGTAAGTGTTGGAACACTCAGAGCACTTCATATCTGCCACATCATCACGAATAGGTGTCTTGCAAGACGCACACACGAGAGACATTTTTCCTAGGAGCGCAGGCAGTCAGGCGAGTAAAATTCGACAAACCATTGAGACACTCTTACAAGAAATCAATAGTAGCAGACAGGAGCAGCAGAGGCAGTGACAGTTTGAGAGGAATATTTGCATATTGCTGTACTAACCTGCAACAGGGGCAGTTTCGTTGTTAGCGAAGTGTTCACGCCGCTGCCGCTGCTGCTGCCAATTGAAAGCTTCTGGGGTGTGCGTTGGTTTGTCTTGAATGGACTCCCGGATGGCGTCTGCGCAGACGATGCTTGTAGAATGTCGAGGCCTCCATTGCTTGCTTGAATTTGGTTGTTCCTTTGGATGTTCCAGGATTGGCGTAGCGGCAGTGGTCTTCGCTTTCCGGGCGGTGGGACACACAGTCACGGCAGCCTGCAACAGGGGCAGTTTCGTTGTTACCGAAGTGTTCACGCCGCTGCCGCTGCTGCCAAGTACTAAAGCGTGTAAACAAATGCTTTCCCGTTAGTATTAAATGGAACACGGCCATAACATGACATGAATATTCTCTTAGCTGAGTTCCATAAAGAAAGTGATGAAGCCACGTGGCGCTTCCTTTCTGCCATCGCAAATAAAGCCCTGAACCAAGTGCCCGGGTTTGACATATACCTTTTCTTTAACTTCAAAACGATCCAGAGATGCCTTTCGAAATAACAAAACGAAGGTCTGAAGCGCGATTGACAGGGGATCGCTTGCTTCTCCTGCCCGTTGTAAATTCGGGAATCACCCCGCGCCGGGTTTGCGGGGACGAACTGCAAGTCACTTAAATCTGGAGCGCAGGCCCAGAAGGCTTTTAACCACTCACGCAGCCCTCGCGCAGCCCTGTATCGTCGTAATGTTGCGGACTGTTCGCTTCGCCATGAAGTGCGACGTTGTGCTTCTACGGGTGGATGGTGTTCCCATGATCTGGATTATCTTTCTCGAGCGACATAGTACGACGCAACCTTGCATCGGGTATGGGCAGCGTGAGTGGTTAAAAGCCTTCTGGGCTTGCGACGCCAGAGTTAAGTGACTTGCGGTTCGTCCCCGCAAACCCGGCGCGGGGTGATTGCCGAATTTAAAACGGGCAGCAGGAGCAACCGATCACCTGTCAATCGCGCTTCAGAGTTGCAGCGCATGTTGTGACGTTTTGTTTGTTCGAAGCGCATCTCTGGATTGTTTTGAAGTTGAATAAAAGGTATGTGTCAAACCCGGGCACTCCGTTCAGGGCGTTATTTGCGATGGCACAAAAGAAGTGCCACGTTTGTTTGTTTACACTTGTTGGGATAGTCGTAACATGTCCAAGCACTCCGGCACTCCACCGGCAGATCAGCCGGCGATTTGTTTCGCAAAACATTCGACAGATGGCGCCGTAAGCATTAGTTGGTCGCCACGCAAAACTGATGAGGTGCTCTAGTAAAACTCCTCTCGCAGCGTGACGTAAAAAATTAGCGTTTACCGTACGCAAAGGCAACAAACGCTGTACTAAAACTCCATATTGACAACCTTCCCCTGCAGGGGACTGTTTCTTACGGCTTCACGCGCATCCCTGTTTTTCCAGACAAAAGATAACACGTGAAAAGCTCTCCCGCGAATGCTTCTGGCGCCCCTCAAACACGTCATCCCGGCCGGCAACAAGAAGGCACGCAGGCTATCCAACAACAACGCAGCTGCCGGTGATTTTCGTTGAATAACGGAAATACTTCAACTAAACAGGACGTCTAAGCCGTTTTCAAAAGAATGCGATGTGCCTCTCTCGCTAAGTGGGAACAGGGCCGACTGAGCCACAACTTTGCGACACAACTTTGCGACTTTGCGACTTCCCAGAGGGTGGGACTTTATGGTAACGGAACGCATATGAAAATTGGAGCTTCCCGAACCACCTTGAGCGGCGGCACAATATTACATTAGGCGCCCTTTTGCTCATGTTGAGTCTATGTAACATTATCTAAATGAAGGTTTTTTCAATATAAGCATAGGTAATTTCGAACTAGAAGTTAAGATGTGTAAATTCCTAAAGATCGTGCTGTGTTCACGCGAAAAATGAGTTATCGCTCTCGCTTTGAAATTTTTCGAAGCTCTGTGCTATAAGCGCGCAGTACTGAAGAAACCTTAGTAAAGTGTTACTACGGGAAACTCATAGCTTTCTTCTTGATACCGCAGCCACGACGAACTCCGTACTCGTAATGGTCGGATCACAAGTAACTCGCGCTATAGACGTCGCCGCAGGACTCCCGGGCGGCTCAGATTTGCCACTTTCGTAATCTGAGGCATCGCCAGAGTTCGAACGCAAGTAAATAAACTTCGGTTAAATAACTCACCAACCTACGCTGCCTTGCACGAGAAAAAGAGGCTGCTGCAACCACACGTGCACGCACAAATGCTGCGTAGGCATGACTGGCTCCATCGAAGCGTTGATATCTTGCAAAGGTAAATGAAGAAAACTGTTTTAACATGCGAGGGCAGATACTCCATTTTATGGAGAAATAAACAAGAGTTGGTAGCAGAGTATTCTCGGCGCCGTTAAAGGCATTGAACGGGCAGCAGCTTCACCGGTGTGCTGTGCGCCCGGGTGGCGCGGGTGCTGAATGCCCTCTTCCTTGCTGCGGCGACCCTAGCGACAGCTTTTGTCCTTGTATGCACCTGCGGCCGGAGTTTCGTGGTGAGAAAAGCGTTGAGTAACTCTGGTTGAACCCAACAATTCAATCTGTATCGATTACTCCAAGCGGGTTACTACTTGAAAACCCACGGTATGTGCGCCTCCTCTCAATACGCGGTAACGCAGAGTATGGGTTGTTTCTGAAACTTCAATATTTCAATCAGCTTGAGCAATGTATATTCTGTGTTGTAAACTATACGATGCCATTGTTAATTCATCATTTCTTTTTGCCCTACAGTCACTTATATGTTACCCTTAATGATCAGAGCTGGTGTCGGCGATCTGTAACTGGGTTATTTGTAGAATATTTTCGAAACTCGTATTTGCCAAAGGCTGCTCATACGGTGGAAATAACATTAATATGAATGTGTACGTAACAATTTGTTCGAATAACAACAATAATAAGTGCGTCCCCGAGGAACCGTAATATTGTCGACTTTCCTCTAATGACCAGCAAGACTACCGCCGTACATGTTTTTCATGAATCACACATTTTCACGCTTGTGATGGTGTTCATTATAATACGTGCATTATGTTGCTCCGCAGTACAGTAAAAATACAACAAAAATGAGTGAAACTGTGGACCGACAAGATCGAAATTGGTGTATTGTATTCACGCACCGAACATTTCATTAAGGATATCGAATACTGTGGAGTGAACGCAGCAGGGAGCGTGAATTTTTTGTGCTCGCTAATAATGTCGATTTTGACTGCAGCCCAAAATTGTTGCAACGCAAATATTCTTCGGAAAGGACGCCCTCTTCGCTCCTTGCGGTCACCATGCTACCATATCTTGCTAATAAAAACCACTAAAAAAATCACTCTAATAAAAACCACTCTTGCTAATAAAAACCACAGCGCTTGTACTGCCTTTTCGTCTGTTAGTCCCCGTCTCTGCGCTGTGTTTTCCCCCTGAAAACCACTCTGCTTTGGCGCAGACAATGCGTAACCCAGGGGCCTTGCTAGAATTAAGCACACCACAAGGTTTAGTAAAAAATTAAGCAACTAATAAAACATTATATTGTTTTAATCAGCAAGAAACTCAAAATGTAAACGGGAACTTCGTTGACTACAAAACTCGGTTAGTATTATTGTTTACACTAGCAAAATGCAAACAACGCTTTTTTGTTTGTTTTAAAACGACGTCAACATTTAAACGCCTCATTGGAGGTTTTTATTACTACTTGTTTATGTTGTAAAGCTGTCCAAATTACTTGTTATGTTTGTAGTTAATCCAATTTTAAGTAATTTTGTTTATCGATAATATCCTAACGTATGAACGCTTGTGGTGAAATCACAGGTAGCTTGTTGTTCCCGATAACTCGTTGGGATAGTTGTGTGTAAATGTGTTTTATTTAGGGATTTTTAGAGGATGTTCTTCTATATTTAAAAGTTAGGAAAATAGTTCCAATAAGATATTTGTTACTAATTATGGACAAACAATTCAGCAAACTTGGGCGTTTCGAGAACATTCATAATTATTTAATTGATAGCCTTCATTTGCAAATGATCGGTAGAGCGGTAGCCGAGCGTACTGCAGCTAACTAGAATCTTTGCCATCCGTTTATATGAAATGAAATTGTAAGGAAAAAAAACCAAAGAAAACAGAATAAATGCGTCATTTTCGCTGGTATTCTTATAAATAAATGATGATTACATCAAAACTTACCATTCCCGTTTTTAAAAATCTTAGTTCATTACACAAAATAGTGATAAAGAGAAAAGGCGGCCAAGCTTTATTGAAAAATGGTTATTCCTTTTGAAATTGCAACTTCTCGCCCAAGAAAAAAGTGAAGAAAATCAAGTTTTGAGCAAAACATGAATAAAGTGTTTCTACCCGTGTTTAAACCACATAATCGTTTCCTGAAACGTTAAAATTCACCAGGTTGATAGCCAGGGTTCTCCTGTGGCACCCCGAACGATTTGTTGACTTTTGTTTCAGCCCGTATTTTCTTGCGCAGGGGCTTTCTCCCACCCGTTGATTGGCGCGTACACTGCTTCACTCGATAATGGTCACTGGGACAATATGCTACGGGAGTATGGCGGCCAAATTAGATGCCCGCTTCCCTCAAAATATATGCTGCCCTTCTGTTACCATCATTAGAGTGTTCCCAGCCTCATATATACCAAAAGGTAGGGTGGGCCGGCCACGTGGACGTCTTACGCAACCCAAGTCAGCTGCGAAAACACAGATATGGTCCGCATAGCTAAAATACTGTAAGGGTTCTCGTACCGTCACCTCAGAATTTTTCTCCATGTTCGCATGCTTAGCAGCACTAAGCGATACCGTCCCGTCCGCATGGTCTTCGATTTGATCATTCACTCTGTAGCGATTGTCACGAAACTCTCGTTTATCGCCTCTTGGCGGCGGCGGCAGCTGGAACGAACCCCGACTGAGTGCGCTGTCCTGCCTCTTTGCGCAGATTGACCTCTGAAGCTGCACAATGTGCGGGTAAACGCCAGCACCAGCGCGTGCCGTTACGCTGCGGGATCCTGAGCAACGAACACAACCAGGCGTCACTGTCAGCGGAGTATTCAATCTGCGTCATCGGCAGCATCGCATGCGGAGATAAAGCAGCTACAAATGTGGACGTCCACTGCATCGGGGCTTCACTTGGCGGCGGCGGCAGCTGGAACGAACCCCGACTGAGTGCGCTGTCCTGCCTCTTTGCGCAGGTTAGTGCTAACTTGTGGGTGCCTTGGTTCCGTACTTTTACTGTCGCCGCTGCCAAGCTTTGCTGTATTTTGTCAGTTGTTCATTGCCTGTCTCTGTAAGCATGTCAAAGGATTCCACAAAAATGAAAGAAGAGCTACGAAGTGAAATCACGAAAATCAAAGATGAACTTCGTCAGGAAATAAAAAGCTCGCGGGAAGCGGTAGAGCGTGCACTCCGAAATGAAATTCGTGATCTGAAGAACGAGCAAACTGAACTGATAAAAAGCGTTGAGCATGCGCATGGAACCATTGATGAGCTGAACGCAAATCTGGACCCTTAAATCGCGAAAAATGAAGCAATGACAAAAGAAAATGAGGCACTTCGAGCTCGAAATGGCGCTTTGGAACGCCGAACAGAAGAGCTAGACAAACGAATTGTCCGGCAGGAACAGTACTCCCGCAACTCAAACCTTGAAATTCAGGGCGTCGAGGCCAGAGAAGGGGAAAGCATGAGAAAGCATCGTGTCGGAAAATCGGGCGTTTAATTTAAGAACCTATTTCAAGCTCTGGCCTCGATGCTTGTCATCGCGTACCTACCCGTAAGCCGGACAAGTCTAATATAGTCGTACAGTTTAAATCACGCGCCAAACGTGACGATGTTCTCAAAAAGGCTAAGAAGCACAGGCTCGCAAATAACGACATCGGGACTTGGAACTCAAACACCGATATACGTGAACGAACACCTTGCCCAGCCCTAAAGAAACTTCTTGGGATGGGCGGTTCAGAGAAAACGGGACCATGACTGGAAGTTGTGTGGTGCGTGAATGGAAAAATCCTGGCGAGACAAACGGAAGGTAGCAACTCCGTTGACATCACTTGTGAAAGGATCTTGCAAAGATCTGCTGAACATTCCTGTCACTTAAAACAACCCCCATCATGGTCCAAGCAATCATCACAATTTCTTATTACCTAAGTCTCTAAAACAGCCGCAACAATCCCTTATGTAGGTGTTGCATATAAACACCCGCTCGGCCTCAAACAAAGGCGATACAATTGCACATTTTTTGAGTGAATTTCAATTTAAGTTCAAACTCGTGCTATTAAGAGAAACTTAGGTACCGGGATGACAGTGACATAATTGAGCTTGATGGCTATAATACATTTGTGCTAAATCGTAAGAATAGACGGGGAGGCGGAGTTGCTATTTATGTTGACACAACTCTTAAGTTCAAACTGGTTTCCCACTTTCGGAATTGCGAATTATTATGAAATGTTAACTGTCAAGCTAAACCGAGATATTGTGTCTGTCGTGTACAGGCCCCCCAGTGGTAACGCTGTACCTTTTTTTGAGTTTTATGAAACTTTTCTCGACTATGTGAATACGAACAATCTAGGACTTATCAGCGCCGGTGACTTTAATATTCATTACTCTGAACATTCAACTCTTGCAGATACACTACATACGATCGTTACCTCAAACGGTTTTGTTAACACAATCACAACGCCAACTCGTGTGACAGCGCTTTCCTCGTCCATTCTTGACTTGATTATCCCTAACCTTGACACAGCTAGTTTTTGGACACTGGAACAATTACATCTGACATCAGTGATCATTGCCCCGGTTTTCGCATTATATTGCTCAGAGAACAGACATACATCTGGCAGTTATAAAGCAGTTCGTGTGCAATGTGTGACCAACGAAGGCTTAGAACGTTTCATGACTGGTCTAGCGTTCATGACTGGTCTAGCGTTTTAAACGAAAGTAATGTGAACCTTGCGTACCGAGAATTCGTTCAATCTTTTGCACAGATATACACTTCTCACTTTTCCTTCAAATCCCTCAAACCTACTAAAAAGATTAAAAAAGCGTGGGTTAACAAAACACATTTGGCTATGATAAAGAAAGAAAATCGTCTGTACCATTCGGTTTCTTATCATGAGATTGCCGGCATTGTATGAGGAATTCAAGAAAACAAGAAATGCACACAATGCGCAACTTAAGCGAGCAAAGCAAGACTACTATTTGCAGCTTTTTGCTGACATCAGTTCGAAACAACCAGATGCAACTTGGAACTTATTGAATCGCGTTTAGGTCGAGCACACAAAAGATCGTTTCCTGAGAGCATAGTGTGCAACAATGTCGAACTCACGGGCGAAGCAAATGGCCCAACATTTCAACGAATATTTCGTAAATATCGTCCCTGATGTTAATGACGTCGTAGCCTTAGATAACCCCATTACAGAGTCCATCGGAAGCTTTTTTCTTACGCCTACTGATCAGCAGGAAGTTTATTCTACATTTATGAACCTTTCTAACAGGAAAGCCTTAGACACTCACAACCTACAAATTAAACCCATTTTTTGTCATAGAATCATTTGCCCCAGTGCTTACTTACATTTATAATTTATGCTTTGAAAGTGGGATATTTCCTGATGCTATGAAGAAAAGTAGGGTTTCGGGGATACATAAAAGTGGGGATAAAACTAATAGATCAAATTATCGACCTATATCCGTAATTTCGGTGTTTTCTAAAGCAATGGATAAGTTGCTGCTATCCCGACTGACAAGTTTTCTTGACAGAGGCAACATTTTATCTGATGCACAATTTGGTTTCCGAAAAAATAAATCAACTGAGAAAGCTCTCTTAAGAATTAAAGAAAACATTTTGCAAAATATTGAAAACAAGAATTACACTCTCGGCCTTTTCATAGATTTCACGAAGGCTTTTGATTGTCTTAATCATGATATACTAATACACAAACTAAGGCTTAATGGTATACGTGGAACTCCGTTATCGCTACTCCAGTCTTACTTAATCCAAGAGGCACCAATGCGTTTGTATTGATGATAACATTTCGTCCTTTTTGCCCACAACAACGGGTGTACCGCAGGGAAGTGTACTGGGACCCCTCCTTTTCAATGTGTTCATTAATGATATCGTAAAAATTGACTCGGAAGCAAAATTTATAATGTATGCTGATGACTGTACTTTATTGATATCTGGTAAATGTGAAGATAATTTAATAATGAAATGTAACGGTATTCTTGAAAGGTTGCACTCATGTTCCCAATCCAACAGAATAAATATAAACCCAGCAAAAACAAAGGTAGTTATATTTAGAGCAAAACACAAACCAGTGAAACTAAACCATATCATTAAATATTCAAACAGTACCATTGAAATAGTAAATGAAATCAAAATTCTTGGTGTCACCTTTTCAGCATGCTCAGCTGGGATACCCACATCCGTAACATTTGTAAAAAACGTTCTTCAGCAACAGGGCTTTGGCCCGCACCCGGTCACTTCTACCTTCAAAAGTAAAATTGAAACTTACTTGGCATTATTGAATCCCACCTCAATTACTGCAGCCTAGTCTGGGCAACCACGACAAAAACCAAATATAACAAAAATTCAAATATTGCGCAAAAAAAATCATGCGACTCATTTCGGTGTGCAATATTTATCACCAACAGCCGGTATATTTCAACTCCTACAATATTATAGCTTTTCAGCATATGTATCATTTCCCGCATCGTACGCTCCTTTTATTTTTCATCTGTCCCATCAAAAAAACTTTTATCGTCTACAGCACTGCTAACACATACAACAAACGTAGTAAATCACGCGCACTACTGACATCTGGCACATACCCCGCTTTCGTACAAACTACAAGCTACAATCTCTTCGGCATAACCTTCCTGATATTCCTAACACATTTAAAGCTGTACAACATTTTTCATTTAAGGAAACCCATCGATATTTTGTAGACTTGATACTACTTGATGAGAGTTGAATTATTTATGGTGCTGTTTCAGTTGTTTTGCCAGTGTCTGCGCTTATATTTTTAGTAGTTGTTTGTATGTTGGAGGTAAACCCGCTCTCTCTCTCTTTGTATTTTCTCCGCTTATACGTTTACTTATTCAAACAATTACCGTCACTGCTGCATTGTACTAAGTTACGTACATCTGCTTGTCCCCTTATTTCTTTGTCTTTTCTTTTGCTCACAAACAGTGCTCTTTGCTAATGTTTCATTCAGTGTCCTTCTTGTTATATGGTATGTTTTGTGATATCTACTGCAATTTTTATTGTTGTTGTTTATATCATACACATCTTCAAAAAAGAAACATTGCACTTGTTCCTAATATTTTTTTTACTATATTCAATGTCTTGTATGCCGCGACATGAATCGCCTGGGCCCTAGTCAAGTTGTTTATACAACTTTTAGCCCCGTAATCCATGTATATTCATCTAGATCCTTTTGGTGAATAAACGAACTGAACTGAAACGAACTATCCTGCACTTGACTACGCCTTTTTATTAAACGTCCAACATATGTTATAACTGCTTGTGCTAAGAATATCATTTAGAAAAATGGTGAGCCTGCCAGCATTCAAAGCAGAAGCATAAAGCGCCCGAAAATTCAACAAAGGCGCTTCTGGGGCCAGGAATCCCCCTTAGAGAAGATTAAAGCAACGTTTAGAAATGCGGAATACTAAAAAATGGTCTTTCAATAATCTATTACGCATCAGCTTAAAATATACCAAAACACTTTAATGTACGCTGCTGATATTCGCTACGTTAACAGTTTCTGTCACTGCATCACTTTAGATTCGGTATCAAAACCACCACACAAGCTGGTAAAAAATTGGCTATAAATTTGAACTGAGATATGAACATGTTTCTTTCTGCAGGACATTTTAAAATGCTTGGTAGTTCTAAGAATGTAAGAAGAAAAGAATTCTATGTAAAAAAAACATCTTTTCATAGCTGGCGGCAAACCTTAAATTATGCCCGCATGAGCCGTAGTTTCTTTTTATACGTGTTTCGGCCGAATGCCCGATTGAGTTTCCCATTAGCGTAGTGCATTTTTGGATAAACCGCACTGCCGGTTAGTACGTACTTTCATCGCGTCCCATTCAGGTACGGTTAATACGGCTATGTGTGCTCCATTAGTCTAATGTTGTCGCGAAATATAGGGCGTACATCCATCTCTCTGACGTTTGGACATTTGGCAACTCTTGAAATTTCTTCAAACAGCTCTTTGAACATCCGTAATTTGAATGACAAGTCAGCTATTGCCATTTAACTTGGGGGACCAAAACAGCCACAGAACAGTACTTACGTGCAATCGCTGGTAAGCCACCTTGATCACCTTCCAGTCCCTTCTTGGATTCCGCGTTGCAAAAGTTCATTCATTTTCTGCGTTTTTCAATTATTGATTTCCCATCAACATAGTGAGGATGCTCTACTCTCGGATGGTGGTAACTCAAACGAGAATATAATTTACTTTAATACTAGTCACCTTAAACCAAGGCATAAAGAGTATTTTCTAACGGCCATTTAATTAAAAAAAAACAATATAGAATGGCTGTTTTCATGTTTGAAGAAGTGTGAGCAATTGCGCTAAGGGCAAGATAAGAAACGTACAAGACACCGAAGTTGTTTGTCACAATTCCTAGTAAATTACGCCAATAAAACCTGAATATACAGGACTGTTATTCCACAGGGCTAATAACGGGGCGTCCGCTCCCCTCCGTTAATTCATATTTGTACATCTCGTTTAGTTCCAAAATTCTGTGTTACGTTGGAAAAAACCCGCTGAGTTTCGTTTTCAATGCGGAATTTTTGCAAAATATATTGCAGTATATTGGGTAATACGCTTAATGCTTTTTTATATGCGACGCTGAGAGGAGCATCTGTTGCCGGCGGCCCTGTCCTGCGTCCGTCGTCGTCGTTGTCCTCGTCCGCACAGCTGCGTCTCTCCTCTCCTCACCCCCTCTCCTCTCTCCGATAGCGAACACTCTCGCCCAACATCTGCGGGCACGTGGCTCAGCGCACTCTCACTCCGCCGGCTGGCGGCGCTGCGCGCTGTGCGCATGTGCACTCCTCTCTCTCTCCGCGGTCTCCTCTCCTTCGGGTGCGCTACGCCCACATCCCCTCGCGTGGAACCCAACGATGTTATTGAAACGCAATTCACGTTCACTACGTGTTTCACGCAATTCGACGAATCGACCCAACGGAAACACCCAACGGAACCCCTTCAGCGTCGCATCACACCAGGGTTTGCCGCGAGGGGAGGTGGGCGTAATTAGTGATCTAAAAAGCAGGTCCCGGTAGCAAAACGACGTTACTTTTCAAAAAAAAGTTTTTATAGAAATATGCGCTCGAAGCTCAGAAAGCACGCAAAATAAATCTTTCCTTTAATGGAAAAGTCTTTCTTCTGCTTTTTTTTTGAAGAAGCGGAGGGCCTGCAAAGCCTACTAAAAATCTTAGAAAAGTTCAACCAGGAAGTCTGCTTTCTGAGTGCTGGCTCTCTTTAAAGTTCTGCTAGCGAACACGTAGAATATTTGCTGTTGTATATTTACAAATAGTTCTGCAACGTGTATACATTTATGTATAAGCATGCATACCAATGTAACACGCTTATAAAAAATAGTAATACGCGGGAAAATTTCTGAATATTCTTAGGACTTAGGCACCACCGTTTGTATAATTCGAAGCCAAATAGCAACATTTGACACAACTTTTATTTCATATTGTGTTGCTATTCACTTGGGATAAGGTTTATAACCGGTCGTTGGAAATTTTTTTTCAGCTATGTATATGCAAAAAACGTTTTTCACACGCAGTTAGGATGGAAGATTCCCCGGCCAAGTACCTTTCGGTTGTGAAGATAATTTATTGTTTTCTCCAGGAGTACTTCAACAATTTAGCAGGAAGTCCCTAGCTACGACGTCAATTTCGGAATTTCTAGAGTTTCAGGTTTAGTATTGGCGACAAGCGAATAACGGCTACGTAATTATGATTACGATTGTTTTCCTTGGGCTACTCATAGGCGAAAATTTTGGTGACCATCTCTATGCCTGTCAGTCATTCATTCACCCGGCCCTCCAAGATTGAAATATTTCTTCAGGGATTCAATTATATAGACAAAACCTTATTGACATAATAATGCAAACATTGTGCATAATTTTTGCGAGGGTTGTTTAACAAAATATCTTACAATTACTTTGAAAAACGCATCTTACATCACTGGAGTTGCGAGTGTTAGTTCGTACGAAATTATTTATTATGTTCGTCTTTCACAGATCAAATCAAAGAAAAGCATTTCTAAAACGTTTTAATCACAAAAAAAAACGAATGCTAGTGCCCAGGCACGGCGTTTGTGGCGCGACAGCGTTCGTGACAGTACCAACATGGCTCGCCAGTACTGCGAATGCGGCAAAGTTTCACCCCGAAAATGTCCAATGGTGAACCAAGGCAGAAGAGTAGCCGCTAGAACAGTTGGGCGATTATGGCAGGACGACCCTTTATGTAGCAAGGGAGGCCGAATGCTAACATCTTTCAACGACATTTGGCGCGATATGAGGAGATGGGTGGCCAACGTTTCTCGATGCGGTCTACCCATTACGGAATGACCCCAGAAAATTTCAGAGAGGCAGATTGTGTGTTGTAGGAGTTGGTAGGCGCAAAGTTACACATTTTGAAGAACGCGTTCTTAGAAGGGAAAAAATAGGAGAGTGCTAATCTTACTTATCTCAATAAGTCTGCGCAGCAACGAAAGCAAATGATGTTATACCTCCAGGAACAAAATGTTCAATTTGCTTGGATTACTGGTAGTGCTTACACCACTCAACTTCGTGCGCACTCGCAAAAATTCCTGCACTTTGTAGATGTAGATTGTTTATCCAAAACAGGCAGGAACAACGATTACGATTCAAACCCGAAACCATAGCCCTCATCAAACAGTGTTTTTAAATGCATTCCAACATTGTTTTTATTTATCTCTTGTAAAATTTGTGACGATTGCTAGTTTCTCATCTATCCAGGAGTGTGCAATTATTTAAAAGGCTCTGATTTTTTTTTGGCAGTCTAACGTTATAAGTCTTGGATATTTATTCGTTTAGGGCTCGGCACAAATGAGACTGGGGCAAAATCGGTAGCAGCATAAAATGAATATTGCTAGCAGAAAAGATTTAAAAAAGATAGCAATAAAGCATTGGTGCCCACTTCCTTTTTAGATGACGGTCAATGGTGCAGCAATCTCGGTGACGTTCTTAGCCATTCGAAGAGCACGAAGCAGAATGCATGTGTCGAAACAGCCATGAAGGCTCCCACTGCTGGCCAGTAATGACATGATGGTGGGAGAGGAAAGGTAACCTCGTACGTTACTTGGGAATCTGTGCGTTAAGAGACATCATTATTTTACATTGCGATATGCGCTCTTCGTGTACATACCTAAAATGGATCATATTCCGCTGAACTGTCACTGTATTTTACCGGATTAGGTAAATTGTTCATTTTTAGCTTGCCCCAGCTACAGTCTTCGCTTGTCCACTCATTGATGTGTTGAAGTGTACAGAAAACTCTCTTTTGGATGCAATTAACAATTTTTCCATGAAATACAATGCCCTCTCGACGCAAACGCGGAGTGAGATATGCTGCTAAATTCGCAATCACACATGGTATGTGCTACCCAGACAAGCACAGTCCCCCTCGCATTTCGGCCGAAGATCTCGATTGTCAGGTGTCTTCACGCATTACTGTAAAGGCTGTGTGCGACTGGAATAAATTCCACATACAACATATCTCTGGTCAAAAATTACGCATTGCAATGGAGAAACTGAGCGCACAGCTCGCGCTCAGAGCTCGTCTCTAGCAGCCCGAGGCTTGCCCCTCGCGCAGTCCAACATCAAACGCCCGTTCTAGGTGCTACGTGAACAAAGCTTCTTCCTGTCTTCGTTCCAAGACAAGATTCATTTCTCCGTTTGTGCCACGAATTGGATCAATATTTTTTGGTGCCGTAGAACAAAAATCCACAGCCGGGGCCTACTGAGAGCATCGATGCAGTGGAGCCACAATGGAGAGGCTCAAGCTCAAGATAGCGTCGAGGCAGGCGTAGAACACAAGGATTATCAACGAGGCAAGTGTCGCCGTGGCAGATACTTGCGCAAAAACCGACCAGCTGGATGGCCTATACGAGAGGCTCAACGCAAATAACGACGAGGTAAATAAGATCAACGAAAGGCTCGAAGCTTGCCTTCAAGATTAAGGGGAATCAGAGGCCGAATATGAGAGTGTGATCGAGTACCACGAGAATGCGGTATAACGTCCCGCTGAGCTATAAAGCAATCAAACCACCTTTCCAAGGCCGCTGCACCTATGCCAGGGCCGATAACGAACGTCGCGGCCCCTGTCGCTGCTATGACTCAGTACAGAACCATGACAAACCGACCGAAACTAACCATCACTTCCTTTCCTAGGCTGACCTGCGCCCATGGAATGAATTGTGGGAGCAATTCGACCAAATGAGAAAAAATAACGGGCATTCAGCTTGTGAGTAATTCAACTGGCTGCGACTTTTTAGGAGACAGTGCTTCGGCAATCGGAAGGCTGTCACGACGGAGGCTTGCTACCAGGATGCTCGTGCAGTGCTAAAAAACCCTTCGGGTGATCGGACAAGTCTAGAGCCAGAGTACTTCGCCGGGCTTCGAATGATCAACCCGATTATGTCCTCATGTGATGCAATTGGCCTTCGCAAGCTAAACGACCAGGTTCTAGTCAACCCCCGTCCCCTCCAAACCTTCGGCGTGAAACGGTTTTCTTTTTCTTCGATGCTCTCGGACATCTAGTTGCGAGCGTTACCGCACGACATCATTCTCCAGTATCCCCGCACGAGCGTTGCTTAAACGATTACACCGCAATCCAGCTCACCTGCCGAAGTGTCGACATACGTAGACTGTCTTCTGAAGTTTTTCAGGACTTTACTGGAGATCCTTGAAAAGGGTTACTTCAACGATCACAGAGGATGGGATTTCATGCATGAATATGAGACAAACAAGAACTTCTGCCTTAGAGACTACAAGCCCACATTGTGTTTTCTGTACAGGAATCCGGTGACGTCCAGAGACGCATGCGCAATCTAGAAGTGCGAAGGTCATATTACGGAGCCTTATTCTACGGATATACGCTTGGAGAAGAAAGGCAAATTTTATCGAAGCAGATGCGATTGCATTTGCTGCACGCTGAAAGGCCACCGACCACGTGACTATCGCTGGAAGATTATCTTCAATGCGTGATACATGTATATAGCCCGACAAACAGCAATGAACGGAATTTTTGTACTGAAGGGAAGTCTGAACACACGCACGACGGTCTGAGCATCAGTCGAAAATAATCAGAGTTGAAGATAAAAGTGGCTATGTTCTGCTGCAAACTTTTCGAGTATGTACAGTAAGCGACAACTGCTGCCGGTACGTCATAAGCATATTCGACGGTGGCAGCCAGCGAACGTTCGTGACCGAAGAACTTGTCGAACACCACAAAGTTGAAATATATCGAAATCATCGATATTTCTCTGAACACATTCGCAAACGCCAAAAGTCAATCAATCATGATGCGTCGGATCGTCGAGCTTGAACTGAAAAGCCAATTTTCCAACACCGAAGTTGTGCTGAGCGCCGCAGTAATTCCCCACATCTACCAGCACATTTAGGGATCGACAATGGATTCGCTCGTCGGTCTGGCTTGTAGTTTTACGAGTGTCATCAGTGAGCTTGCTTGCATCTTTATCCGTTGTGACGACGGGCCGTTTGTGTAACCACGAGCATGGTCCTCGGCACGCTTTCGCCGATTTTAAACGTAGCACGCTTGGTCAATGTTGCTCACAAGGCATGAGCAAATAATAGCTAAAATAATAGCGTCTTAAGCATAATTTACTAGCACCTTTATAAAATTTATAGCAACTAAAATTACTAGGGACATAAGCTAAATCACACTATCTGAAGGGCAATCAGTCAATCGCCCTACCCGATTAAGTGCATCATTAAAAAGAACGATGTGTTTTAATGAATTCGCAAATACACAATTTTATCATGCTGTGAAGTACAGCAAACTAAGCAACAATACTACATATGATGAAATTTATAAACAAAATACCAACCAAGGTAAGCAATTGTAATAGAATATTAGAAAACATTACGCTTTCAACGTCACCTAACAGTCCAAGAGTAATTATTCCTTTTGTAAATCAACAGGTAGTTATTTTCAAAATTCTTTTTCATGTCAAAAAAACTTTTGACTCTCCGAAGAAGACATTTGCTACAAAACCGCATATATTTAGAATTTATGGCAAGTTGTGTTTTTGTGATTGCAACTTTAAGTTCTTTTAGAACATTCGCTTATCCTAGTTCTCTGTTTTACTGGTATTTATAGACTTAGTTTTTGCCTCTACTGATTGTCAGCCGGGACTAGCTTGAATGCTGAATGATGCCCAATGTTGAGAAAGTTTTAGCTACACTTGCTGATGTTGAGCAGTTTCGCGTGACTCCTGAAGAACCGTGCTGCTTCATAAGCGAGGAGCAGTGCACGTCACACGATGCACAGAACGTTGCTCGTGCTCGGGGTCTCTACACACCCAACGCGCCTAGCGTCATCGTCCGACCTCACTTCCGCACGTCGCGGCCGCGGTCACTTGATGATGATGTGAGGGTGGCCGGGCGTACAACCGGGTGGCTCGTGCGTCGCAGCAACACCGGCTTGCGCATGTGGAAACCAGCTTAGTTCTATCTCAATTAGGTGACGCTGCGGTGGCAGCCACTCGATAAATATACACGTCACATAATGCGTATAATTGAGTGTGTCATTGAAGCAGCAGTAAGTACGATAATCAAGCTAATGCTAGTACAACCAGGAAAGCCAAGAACAATCAGCTGAACTTTAGCTCAGCGCTCCCGTATATCCTGGCATACCCGAGCTAAGCCACTGCTAATTTTTAAATGGTAACGAAGAAAAGTAAGAGTGGGAATAGTGAAAACATGTATTAATTTCATTTCGGTTTTACTGTATTGTAGGACGAAAGCCCCAGTTTCAGAAATATTGGAGGTTTGCGATGGAGCAAACGGCTTTGTTTTATAAAATGACTGCTTTTGTGAAAATTTGTTTCGAGGTAGTTGTCCCAACAACGTTTGGTAATTTATATTCGCGGGCTAATTGGACATTGGACATGCTCTTTTTGTCATTTTTTGTAATAGGTTATCGGAGTGTGCTAGCGTACCAGACACAGAAGAGTTTCTTACAGGTGCCTTCAACATCTGTATGCAGCGAGGCTTGCACGAGAATATACTGAGAGGATATTGTGCTCGTTTACACTTTCTACATCATGATTGCCGCAATTTAGCGTGCATTTCAGCCCATCTCTTCTGTTTTTAGGTCAGATATAATGGTTTTGTTTTTATTGAAATTAAGTTAATACGGCTTGAACAAGACTAATGAATTAAAGTATTCCCAACTGCGTTACATTTGAGCATTATATTTTTTATTGGGTTGCGTAAAGATGTATAGTATGGTCGTCGGTTTATATGTCCATATTTCGTCGAAGTAAATATCTGTACCACCAGTTATGTAAAATTATAAAAGAAGGACACGGGGAAGGGTGGGTTGGGGAACATGATTTAAAATAAGCAGAAAGTAGACTGTTGCCCACACTAACTCCATTCTGTTTTACTAGGCCCATTACGAATTTTACTACGATTGTTTTATTTCATAGACTTCCCTTGAACTGAATATTGCAATAATTTTATAGCTAAGATATTATTACAAGAACGATGACGAAGACGTGGCTCACACCACAAGATAGGGTCCTAGAGGAAGAAAAAGCTGGGCACCGCACGGAGCCGGTGTCGGTGCTGTCATGGCCGTGGCCATAATTTTGTAAATAGAGTGCTTCACTTTCAACCATCGTTCGCCCCATTTATCCAGCCGCCACGTAACTACAGTAGAAAAATCCTTGAAAAGTTCTGAAGTTGTCAAGAATGTTTCAGTAGGCTTTCCTTTACGAAAATGAAATTGCGCATCTGCCTAATTTTTGTTGCTAAATATATCTGAAATACGTGAGAACCTCTTCGGTCCCGACGGAAGAGGTTGCCACCACAACCGCTGCTGCCTCAGCAAGCGGCGTGGTGGCGGGTTGGGCTGCCAGAGGCAACCCAGGGGGGGGCGGGCGAGGGACCAGGTCAGACTCGCTGAACTGGGTCCCTGTGGAAACGAGACGCCGCTCCGCCCCCCGGCGAGCCGCGTCGGCGTACCTCCCCAGGGGGAAAGAGGCGAACCTCTTTCGCGCCTCTGGGAAGGTGATGTTTTCAGTGACTTTGATGTTGATGATTTTCTTTTCTAGTTGAAATTTTTCGCACTTGCGGGAGTATGCCGCATGCGGCCCCCCGCAGTTTACACAAGTGAGAGTTTCGGCTGAGCAGTTCTCGCTCGGATGATCGTGCGCCGCGCACTTTGCACACGTCGTTCGGCCACGCAAGAGTTCGTACCATGCCCGAACCGCTGGCACTTGAAACAGCGCCGCGGGTTCGGGATGTACGGACGGATGGAGCAACGGATAAACCTGCATTTATGTATTGTGGAAGAATTGCGCGGTCGAAAGTCAAGATAATGTGTTTGGTGGGAATCTCCTTGTCGTCTCTGCGGATGGTGATGCGTCTCACGGCAGTGACGCCCTGATCCTTCAAGCCGGCAAGGAGATCCGCATCGGTTTCGTTCAGGAGGTCTGTCTCGGATATCACACCCTGCGAGCTGTTGAGGCTCCGATGGGGTGTGACCCGGATGTCAAGATCAGCCAGTCTAGTTTGAGCTAGAAGCTTTGCAGACTGCTGCTTGTCATTTATTTCAATTAAGAGTTCACCAGACCTTTGTTTTTTTGCATTTATACGATTTTCCTACTATGGCTTCAAGATACTTGGCGATCAAGAAGACTGACTGAGATGCAAGAGGGTGGGTTGGATTGAGGGATTCCATCACAAGAAATCGAGAAAAATGGTCCGGTTCAGGAAAGGTTAACGACGGCAACGGAGGAAAGGATACTTCGGTGCGGCCCCTTTTCAGGGACCGATCACGGTTGGGGGGGGTTTTAGACAATACCATAAAGCATAGTATAAAAGCAGGGAGACGGGGGTACTTTCTTCCACAACCTTACCCTGATAGCTGAGGAGGTCCCGGAGCTCCCTGCCTGGTAAACAGACAGGGAGCCCATCCGCCGGAGCTTGACCTGGGCTCCGACGGCCACCGTTAGAGGTTTCTACCCTTCACCTTAAAAACACATCACCACGGTTGGATCCAGCTTATGTTTGGGGGCTCGGGGTCCGCGGTATCGCCAGTACCGTCACCAAGATTGCTCAAGGTGCCCCGTGCGGGGCGTTTATAGAATGTAGGCTCTAGTGATCAAAAATATACTCCATTTGTTCCTATGATGAATTGCAAATAAAACATGAACGTTGCGATCAATTCACAGCCTCGTTAGCAACATTCGCCGTCTTTTCCAACGCAAGGTTAATTCAATGAGGAGTTTTGCATGATGACCGCAGGCAAAAAATCTTCAAAATAAATTTGCCTGTTTGAGGCGTTTTACTCCTTTCCTCCAATAAAGGCCTGAATCAATCAATCCACTTGGTTTGCCAAGGGAAAGCTATCTTTTCGCATAAAGAGGGCGCAGTGAACGCATAAAAAAATTGCAGCGTAAACCCAAGCACAAACGACGTTGGGGGCTGTGCCCAGTGTAGGCGGGAAGCCGTAGGGAACTTGTGTACAATAACCTCCTCCATACATCATTGTCTGGGAGCGCCCGCAATTGATATTTCCCTCAATCCCCCCCACACAGAATACCCATGTTGGCTCCTCGGGCAATGTTGGCACCTGGGTGAGTTGGGTTCCTAAATGTTTGTAGAAAACTACACTAACCAATAAAAGAGAACGAGAAAGACCGTGAAACCCACAGGTAGTGCGTCTCGCTTGCGTATCACGTGACACGCAGCGCCTGTGTGTCATCTTCTTATGTCCTACTTGTGTGTTTCTCATTTGTAATGTGAATTTAACCATATCTTGGACTCTACGCAAACAGTGCACAGTTAAACGCACGCTAAATTATACCACAAGACAAGACAGGCTCCGCCCGGAGCAGTCACCACTCCAGGCGTGTACTCGTAGTGAAGTCTTAAATGACCGGTGCCTCCCCGTAATATTTTATGACTGCTCGCGCACTTCTTGACGGGCCATCTTATCCACCACTGTCTGGCCCTTTTCCTTGGAACTAACAAAAGCACAACCAAACTCCACGTATCCATCCCACAACTACACGATCAGCTAGCTGATTTTGGCTGACGTTGAAAATCAAATCGCTGAATGGGATATTTTGGGTTCGCACGAGTAGATTTTGCTCTAGAATCTACAACGAGCGCTTCTTAGTCTTCAAGCATCAGTATATACTGCTGCAAGCTAGGGCTTCAGATACCTTTTGGTTCCAGAGCCTGCCGCGCGTAAACATTTTACTTGATGTTTCTGCTTGGGCTTCAGTTTCCTACTAGTGTGGATGCCACCCAAGGCTATGTCTTTTGACAGTCAGGGCTGCAATGTTATTGTTGTTGAAAGTGTTATTTATTACGATGGTCTAGAACCATTGTTTTGTTTTAAATGGGGGCAAATTAATTCTTCGGGGTTTCAGTCGCTGGTGGTCAGTCGTGTGTCGCTTCGCTGACTGTTTTGCGACGCGGCTTTTGTTATAATTGTCACTGAACAAAACGTTTCTATAATAGCTCAATGGTTCAATACAGAAACCAGAATAATAAACTCACATTAGCTGTGTGCCGTGTTCTTTGTCTTTCTGGTGGTCGTATGAGTTCAGGCTTACTCTAAGAATAAACACTATATGCTAAAATACCGCGGCATTTTCTGCTACGTTACAGTCGGTTTAGGTACACAGAGCATGCATCTAGGGCATCGCAAATCGCAAAGCAAATCCAAATCGTGATAACCACCGACAAGAAGCTCTGGGACCTGAGTTGGGATTACTAGCAGACACTATGAAACTGGGTACGTCGAAAGCGCCATCACGTACAACGCAGCCGGCATGATTGACACTTCGAGACCTGTTATACTTCTTCAGCAACTCCGATGTCCACTATCATTCAGTTTATCATCCTTGAACGACCACAAAGAACACCTGCATT
The DNA here is from genome assembly GCA_013339765.2 of Haemaphysalis longicornis. Classification (NCBI taxonomy): domain Eukaryota; kingdom Metazoa; phylum Arthropoda; class Arachnida; order Ixodida; family Ixodidae; genus Haemaphysalis; species Haemaphysalis longicornis. The sequence continues at coordinate 26,789,029 of CM023452.1, read as the reverse complement.
GACTAAAGATAATATGTGTGACTAACCCCTGAAGCAGAGATCCGCGGAACAGGATAACCGAATAAAGGAAATGTGAAGGCAAATACTAACTTCATTGTGGCAGCTCGTAACGAGCTGGAAAGGGATAGTGTTTTGTTTTTTGTAGCAGAGAGACTGAGTTTACGCAGTGATTTGCAGCAATATTTTATGTACTTGGGGATTAGTCAAAACGACAACAATTCTGTAATAAACGAGGGTTCCTTTGTTTGGCAGAACTGCTTTATTGCTGTGGCTCTATCACCAATTTCTGATGTTTATTGCACTGAGAAATGACACTTCAAATATAAAAAAAATTCCAAACCATGCCATTGATACTTTTTTCACGAAAAAAACTAGTAATTATTATGGTAAAAATGAAAGAAAATGAAGTTACAGGCCTGGGAAGAAATTTCAAATTAGCTTTCTTGAGTATTTATCTGGGTTAGACCATAACTTAACTCGCGGAACATTTACATTTTCATTTACGTGTTTCAATTATACCGTATACTGGCTGCTAAATAAGATTGTAGTAAGGAACTGTCGGTTAGTTTTTGTTAGATTCCTTTATAGCATGTGCACAAAATACAGAATAATATTTAACATGAAGAATTTCGTCTGTGATACTGGATGTTTTAGCGTTCGCGCGAGGGGCGAAGCATACCGAGGGAGAGTGAAGTTACCAGGACCAGGGTTATCTCCGAAGCGAACTAATGCCGCCTTTCCCGACAACGGTACGGGTACAGGTGAATGTGGGGACTAGTGGCGGTTGTAGTGCGATAAAGCGAGTGGTGTGGCTAAGCGAACACACCTGCATGTGGCTAGTTGGTCGCTTTCACCGCTAAGGCTGTACGCCACTGCAAACATGATTCGGACACTAAGCTTGCATGTCTTATTACACCGATTTGCATTAAGAATGAATTTAGTTATCACTATTAACGTAAACACTAATATTAATGAAGCCAAAATGTTTGTATATGCGTGTGTTCATGTTTTGTAGGGATTACTGCCGCCAATGCCCAAGAGCAGTAAAATTGAAGGCAGCTTACACAAACGCTTAAGAATTGAAGGTTGTGAACCTGTACTGAACCTTCACGACCCATCAAACGGTTTTAGTACACTTTTGCAGGCCGATTCGCTTCTCCTTGGCTACCGCAACCACCTTTACTTATCAGTGTTGCTATGAGTGCGAGATTCCTCATTTTTGTTTTTTGAAGGGATCATTATTGTTCATTACCTTGCAGGCAGGTACGTTATGCCGTGTCTCATCGTTCCACGTAAGTGTTGCCTCGACAACGGGGGAACGCTGTACTCTTAATGATTCCTAGGTAGTCTGGCAGCAATTACGACTAACGCCCGAGTTTTTGGGAGGGCAATCTTGGCCAGTCTCCGGACGTCGGAATGCAGGGCTTGCCAAGTGTGAGCCAGGGAGGCTGGGTAGTCGACGCGAGGCACGCACACATGAGCGGTCGACACTTTCTTGGTTTTTTTTTTGTAGTCGCCGTGAGGCCAGTACTCGCGTGCTCGACAGTTTCTTCGTATATTACAGCCGACAGAAAAAAAAATAATTTTGCTAAACACCATCGCTGTTGGAAACTTGTGCCTCTCACAAAGCTTGTGACATATTCATGGTTGTTAAAAAAGCATCCGTGATGTTTCCGTACGCAGGGCAAAATGGCAAGTTGTACAACTAATTCTACCAAAAAATATTTGTAAAGCGGGAAATTCCTCTTCAATAAACGCAATGTATAGCATACATGACTACGTGTTCACACTACAGTATGTTACAACCGACATCAGGGCTGTTTGCTTTAATTGGTGAGTCTAGTCAGTTTCTTTTTTAATTTAAGAAATAGCTACTTTCGTGTATACAGGAAAACTGATAATGGGGAAAAATATTATTTATTTTTTTATTTCGACGGGAGTTTATTTTAAACATTTGGTTAACAACTCAGGATTGTAAATGTTTTTGGTACGCCAAACCCATCGAGCAAAAATTGTAAAATAATATCTTAAAATGAAAAAAACAACCACTTCAGAGTAATTTATACAATAAACAAAAAGTTTAAAACTGTATGTCAAAAAAATCTAATTGCTAATATTTGCTTTGCGCGTAACACACAAAGCATTCCACAGAAAGTCTTAGTACGTTGGTGTTTCAATTTCGAATTCTCCTCACGGGCTGTAGTAGACTATTTCCAGAACACTTGAGTAGCGCCCTCCATCCACACCCAGCTGTAGAGCCGTACGAGGCCGCGCTTTCCCAAATCTGGAACGGAGGACCAGCGAGAGCTACTTGTTCGGGCGCATACAATACCCGTCGCATCACGGGTATTGTGTGGACTGACCTGGACTGACGGCGTGTTGCGCCCTGGAAGACAGACATCGTTTCACTTAAAGTTTTCACCACACCTACCACCGACTTGAATACGTCATCCGAACACTGTGGGTGGGTTTGCTCAACAAAAGTCTTGTGTTTGCCACTAAAAGTGTACCTAATGTGCTAGCGAGAAACATTTACGCATGACCAACTATTGAACTTGCTCGGATTGCGAGACGCCAAAATGACATCCGTTTCTGAATTTAATTTATGCGTTTAACGTACCGTAGCTGCACCTCGGCTGTGAGGTGCCCCGCGGCTGATGGCTTCGCTTAGTTTTCACCTCCTGGGCATTCCTAGCCTACGTCAAAATTTTCTAACACTGGCCTTTTTGCTTTTAGCCTTAATCAGTAATAATGTCACCGTCGCAGGGACCAAACGCGAGAACTTTGACTTAGCAGTAGAGGCCTTAACCTTTTCCGCAACGCGAGGGTTTGGAGTGTGCAGGCCAACATTTTACGCTTTGCGGCCTTCCTTATGTATGTCTATCAAACGTGTGTAAGATATGAAAACATACTGGATATGTTTCCGGAAAATCGCTGTGTGCTCACCATGTGCATCACTCTTTCCCAGCAGATTTAATTAGTTGTCGATCTCAACCAACGTTCCTCATACGGCAAATTCTTTATATAATTATTTACATTATATAATGTCAATGTTTTATAGAAATATAATGTCCACTCACGGCTAGCCACATGAACATTTAATTCGAAATTCATGTCCACGGTTCATGCTTAATAGGCTGATGTTTACTTTCACGTCATTCTGTTTACATCGACTCATTTTAAACTTTCGCCAATGGGGGCCTATGACAACCTTTAAAGGAGTACTGATACGAAATTTCTCGCTTTCAGTTTTTATGTTGTAAAGAATACCTACTGGCTAGTAATTACGAAAATCGAACCGAAAGCCGTCAGCCGCCAACACAGAATTAATTATAGCACGTTTATTGCAACCAATTTCAAATTTGGTCGCCGCGCGGGAAAATGGCCGTTCGAAGGCCATCCTGCAAGCGGGAACCCTTACGCCACGGTCTCACCCGTGACGTCAGGGACGTTTTTCTTTCCTCCATGCGTTCGCCGCATCGTCTGCTACGATTGCACGTGGTCCGCGACTCGCCCGCGCAGTCGACATGTCGTCTGAATCTTCAGACTCGGATGAGTCACTGCCACCCGACAGACAGAACAACTTTATTTCGCCAGGTGATTAGGCCGGCGATGTCTTTGCCGTCGTCCGTTTTTTAATATCACTGCGGCTCGAACCGGCGCAGACCGTGATAGCAACAGCTTGTCGCCACTCTTCTAATCAATCTGATCACGAAAAAAAAGCTCTACATGCGAGAAACTAGATGTTACTGTGTTGAAAATTGTGCTAGGAGTTGTTATCAGCGCTGAATTTAAAAGTGGCGTTCAGATATTTGCCGCAATGGTAAGCCTACGCTGACCGACAGCGGGGGTTCGGCGCTCCGACCCAGCACTATCGGCACCACGGTGCGGCGAGCGGCCGAAAGATGGCGCCACCTGCGCGCTAGAATCAAAACAGGCCGCGGCAGATGTCTTGGTCACCGATCGCAGAAACGGAAATTATTGCCAAAATAAAGCTTCGTCATGCGAAAAAGGGGATGATAGTGTGGTGAAAAGTTGTGTAAGGGATGGTCATTCGCAGTTGTACAGATACCAGCGATCAAATAGTCGTCACGATACTAAGTTCCCAACACCCAACGGTGACCCGTGCAACCCCGAGCCCGCTGGCTTGGGCGACAGTTCTTGCGGCCGCCGGCGTGCACGAACTCCACGAAGTCCACGTTTAGCGCTGCATGTCGTCGCGTGCAAAATAATGCATCTTGGCGTCGTCGTCGATTTGCTCGGGCAGGCTTCCACGAGCAGTACTTCGCATACCGCGAGCTTGCCATAGCACAACTTGGGCGAGCTCGGCGACGCGCACCGCCGCGTCGCCGCGGTGCCCGTCGACATCGCGCACCACGCCGGTTTCGGCACCAGTGCCGAACACCATGCGCCGGCAACTAACTGAAGAGCAAAGACGTCGAACAGGCAACGTTTACAAGCAGTGCTCACACAGCTACGCCCACGTCTCCTGCCCAAACGAATACCACCGACAACAGCAGCGCAGGATATCGTTTCCGGTTCTGAAAACGACTATATGACGTCACCCGTGAACCGGCCAGACACGTCGGCCAATGTTTCGTCACGCCGAAAGCGATTGCGCTAGTGCTGCCGATTTGTGGAAGCTCGCGGCCCTGGACCACAGCCTCCGCGATCGGCTGCCGGCGGCGCGCCGTTGCTCCGGCCGTCGCATTCGGCGCTTCCCCCAGCAAAAAGATGTAATGCGGCTCACTCCGCAACGTGCCGCGAGGTGGCGGTGTTAGCCGATGGTTCAGCCGCTCGCACCGACTCCTCTGAATGGCGTGGCGAATATTGTGCGGCTGGGTGTCTTCCCTGTCGTAATTCCTCTTAGCTCCCCTGCGGGCGTTAGTTTTGATGAATTAAGAGACCTGACAATGATTTTATGAAGTCGGCTTGTCTCAGCTGCTCAGAGAAACTTATCTAACTGAAGCAAAGGTGGGCCAGCGATCAGCGGAAGGTTGACCATGTTTCAGCATGGAGCGAGCGTACGGAGTGGTACGCAGTACTCTCTCAGAGGTTATTTATAGGGTTATTATAAATATTTATTTGTGCTGATGAACAAGTTCGCGGTTACTGTGCCATGTTGTTGCAACGGTCCCCGACCAAGCCCCATCGCACACAAAACTTTAAAATCCAGGCGACTGCAACGCAAATTGAAAGTAGAAGGATATATACGAAATTTTTCATCGCACTGACATGTTTTCTGCTTGTGACAGACACACGCTTTGGGATCCTACATTTGTGAGTAAAAGTACTGGGTATATTGAAAAAGAAATTTACTGCCGTTCCTCTCTGTGAAGGCTGACCAGCGGACCAGCAGGGTGCCATCGAAAAAGTGCATGAAACCAACACGTTGTTTTTAACTTGTGATTGAACCTATACTGCTTAGTTAATTGGCTTAATGAAACTTGGAGGGACTAGGTTTATTATAGCGGACAACCATGGAGTTGTCCGTTTCCCTCACGCAGGTGTATGGACAGCAGACGGAAATTCTAACTTCAGCAGTGAACTACGGAATGGTGAAAAGCAGATATAACCTGGCGTAATGGTCGAGTCGTTTTCACTGCTAATTGCCATATCCGTTTCGCGATAGTTTTCATAAAATAAAAGTTACAGCCGTTACAGCCCCGCGGGGCCATGTAGAGCAGACCGGAATTCTATAACGTTTATAGCGTCACTGTAAACTAATTATGACAAATAAATTAAGCACAGCGTAATGATGAAACCACCATGGCGACCAATTCCTTTATGATTTTCTTAGGGCCGAGAATAGATCGACATTTACAGAGCAAACGCCAGAAAGTCGGCTTTGCCGCAAGATAGATGCTGTCAACGCGACTTTTTTTCTACGCACCATAGCGACGCTGGCAGCTATTGATCGGAACCTAGCCTGTAAATTTCACCTATACAACCGTTCACAGAGACACTCTGCTTACTTGCAGGCCGGAATACAGATGAATTTTATTTTAAGCTGTGCGATCCTCAATGTAAAGAAAGGTCAGTAACGAAAGGTGCTTGTATTTTAGGTATTCATACCAATCAGAGTGATTATTGCGTGGGCACCAAAATACCGCTGAATCGAAAACTTAATAGCATAACGCAGATGTGCCACGCAGATTACAATGTCGTTCATGAATCACTCAACATAATTCGCTTCCAGCGTTTTTCAGTCTCTTAGTGCTCTTAGCAAAACGTCCAATAGAGATTGATTCGAATGCCAGAAAAGAGAGCGGCCACCTGTTGTCTCAACTTAGTAGCCTTGGCTGTACACAACTTAATTATGCCCGTACGGCCGCATAAGAAAAAAAACAATACCTGTTTATGAGCTGAACATCATGTAAACGTGGGAAATTTCGCAATGGCGGTGTTATCGGAAAGGCGGACGGTTCCGTGGAGCGTAGTGCGGTACAGCGCACGTGAAATAAGCCCCTCTATTCGCCACCGTAGCTGACATAAATGCATCTACCAGGTGCTGTAATATTACTTTCGATTCCTAAAAGCAGCAATAGCCGTTTATTTTTGTCCTGCGGAACGGAAAAGCTGTCAAAAGCCATTTCGCGGACCGCCGCAGCACATACGGCAGTTGCTTTTAACCATCGGCTCCGCGCGGCGCGGCGCGGCGGAAAACGGCGAAAACGGTCCCTTCGAAATTACGCTCTCCGCACAACACTTCCAACACGTTTCTAGTTCAGCACACTACACAAACACCTTCATGAAACACAAACTCGTGGCCGAAAAGAAACCTTTACATGACAATGACAGGTCAGCCACCTCTTATAACACCGAGTTCACGCTTCAATGAGCTGAGGGGTGCTCTGAGCACGTGTAAACCCTCAGCTCCAGGCCCAGACAACATTCACAGTATACAATGATACAGAACTTACACACAGACACTCTTGTAACACTTCTTCACCTTTTCAACAAGATATGGCTTTCGGGGCACATTCCAAAGTCCTTGGAGGGATGCCATAGTTGTAGCATTCTTGAAAGAAGGGAAGGACCTTCTTCTCCCGCTAGCTATCGAACCCATTGCCCTGACCAGCTGCCTGTGTAGCTTCTCGAGAAGATGATAAACCGGAGGCTCGTGTACTTTTTTGGAGTATAACGGCCTTCTCGAGAGCTGCCAGGCAGGCTTCAGGGCGGGGCGATCCACGAATGATCAACTTGTGGCACTAGAGTCATATATTAAGGATGTCTTCGTTCATAAACAGTTCTGTTTAACTGTGTTTTTCGACCTAGAAAAGGCCTATGACACCGCTTGGCGTTATGGGATCCTTACTGACCTGAAGTCATTCGGTGTTTCTGGTAATATGTTTAACACCCTTGCTAGCTATTTGTCTGAGAGAACCTTTCGCGTCAGAGTTGGTTCTGCAGTGTCAAAGGTACACGTGCAAGAAAATGGCGTGCCGCAAGGCGGAGTTCTAAGCTGCACTCTCTTCATAGTAAAAATGAACTCCCTTGGGAATGGCATTGCCGCCTACAATTTCTTACTCCATGTATGTAGATGACGTACAGATATCTTTTAAATCATGTAATATGTCCATCTGCGAACGTCAAGTCCAGCTTGGTGTAAAGAAACTTGCCGGCTGGGCAGACAAGAATCGTTTTATATTGAATCCTGACAAAAAGCTCCTGCGTTGTGTACTCCAGGAAGCGCGGGGTCCATTCCAGGACCCAGACATTACTCTTAATTGGCGTGTCGCTTCCTGTGAATAAGGAGCACAAGTTCTTAGGTGTGGTGTTTGATCACAAACTCTCATTCATTCCCCACATCAAGGAACTTAAAAATAAATGTCTCAAAACAATGAATATACTTAAGGTTCTCTCCCACCAATCCTATGGTTCCGACAAAGAACTCTTGCTTCGCTTGTATACTGCTTTGGTTGGGTCTCGTTTGGACTATGGCAGTGTGGTGTATGGGTCGGCGACTAAGACAGCCTTGCGAATTCTTGACCCAGTGCTACACTTGGGCCTTCGTCTTTCGGCGGGTGCTTTCCGCACTAGCCCTGCTGAGAGTCTGTATGCCGAGTGTAATAAGTGGAGCCTTGAGAACCAACGGACGTACATGGACTTACTTTATGCTTTTAAAATTTCATCGCTGAATAATCATCCTTTTTATCCTGTCTTTAACGATACATCCACATCTCTGCTCTTTGTAAATCGCCCATCCGTTCCTCTGCCCTTTCACTTAGAGTGAAAGAGCGAGCCTCGGATCTGAGCGCTTCGTTTTTAGACGTGTACAGGTCATCCTCTTTAAACATTTTACCGCCTTGGCAAGTTCGCCCTGTGTCCTGTGACCTTTCTTTTATGAAACTTGACAAAAATCGGGTACCGCGAGCTGCCATACTTCAGCACTTTCTTTCTTTGCAGTTCAAATACCCACGTGCTGAATTCTACAGTGACGCTTAAAACCTCCACTATGGTGTCGTGCGCTGCTCATGGTCCGGATTTCAGTGCATCCAGAACCATGAGCGTGCACACAACAATTTTTTCAGCAGAAGCGCACGGAATTTTACTGGTTGTACGACATATCCTTGAAAATCAAATTCCCAATTCTATCATCTACACAGATTCCTTGAGTGTTGTTCGCGCACTGTCATCGCATACACCCCCCGAAAACCACATAGTTAATCTTGTATTTAAATCTATCATGTCTGTGTATGCGCAGAAGCATCAGCTGCTCCTCTGCTGGGTCCCAGGACACGCTGGGATCGCTGGAAACGAGTTGGCAGACGAGAGGGCAGCTGCTGCTGCACTCAGGAACACTGTAGACATAACAACCGTACCATATACAGACATCAAGCCACACATAAGACAACACTTGCGTAGAACATGGCAAACACACTGGAGTGAACAGACAGATAACAAGTTACACGCTATAAAACCACGCTTGGGACCATACACCACTGACACACGCAACAGACACACAGAAGTCGCCTTGGGTAGGCTGCGGATAGGGCACACCCATGCGACGCACTCGTATCTGCTGACGGGATCTTCTAGACCCCAGTGCAGCAGGTGCGGAGAGGCCCTATCCGTAGTGCACATATTAATCACATGCAAGGCACTTCACACAACACGACACAAACACTTCAGAGAACTCTACAGACAACATATTCCCCTACATCCATCGTTTTTCCTAGGTGATGATGCCATTGTTTCCGTGAAAACGTGTGTTTGAGTTTTGTCAGAAGTCAAGTTTTTAAACCTCATTTCCTATCATGCATCATGAAATCTGCCCCTATACACCAGCCTTGCTCATTGTAGATTTGTGACTTTACTTTTGTTTTTGCTGATTTTACTTAGTGTTTAAGGTTTCACCCCTATCATCGACTATTGTTTTGGCGCTCTTTGCCCCAGTTGGCCTTGCGCCATAAACATCCAACGATCATCATCATCAATTACGCTCTCTCCTGCCGAATGGGACGGCCGGAGCACGGCGCGCCGCCGGCAGCCGATCGCGGAGGCCGTGCCTGGACAATCAAAATCGATTTTAGATGTGGATTCCGACCTCGGATCGCTGCAAAAATTTCTGTGAGGCATCTGTACAAACTACTGAAGCCAATTATATCATTTTTTAGGTATCGAAATTTGGTGTCAGTACTCATTTAAATGAGTTGTCCACTTCAAGCTCCATCACCGTTACCCCTACATTACAGTTTCCTACTCTAAATGAATATCGTTTCGGCTGTTTGGACATCAATAAACAAAATATTTTACGTCAAGCTAGCAGTTTATAGAACGAGAACCAACATGTACAGCGATGTGTGATAACTCATTGTATTCTACGAGTATGCGGGCTCATGGGCTTCAGATACGCCTGGGTGTTTTGGCGTCGTTTAAGCCGGTCCAGTACTCGCTGAGCCGAAACCAATAGGCTGAACGGGCTAGTTACTGAAGGGTTTTTCGGCGAGCTGGATATTACTTTGCACTTATGTATGGCTTTCGATGGGGTTGTTGGTGAGCACTACGGCCAGGCCTTATATGGCGTTAATTCCTGGCCAAATAAGAGGGAGAGAAAAGCCGATTTGACCCCAGTGGCCTAAACAAATCTCAGCGACTCCTGCCAATGGTGAAATACTTAAAGGGGCACTGACACAAATATTTTGCTCTTCTTTTTTTTTGTTGCGATAAGTAGCTAGTGACCTACTTATAACCTGTAGAAACCTCATTTACACCCGCCGCGGTGGCTCAGTGGCTAAGGCGTTGCGCTGCTGAGCACGAGGTCGCGGGCTCGATTCCCGGCCGTGGCGGTCGCTTTCTGATGGAGGCGAAAAGCAAAAACACCCGTGTGTACGAGATTTCGGCGCACGTTAAAGATCCCCAGGTGGTCAAAATTAATCCGGAGCCCTCCACTACGGCGCGCCTCATCGCCTGCGTTGCGTCGGCGCGTTAAACCCTACAATCAATATATCAGAAACCTCATTTGCTTCAGCGTGCGACGGTTGTTTAATAGAGACATTTTCAATGCGGCCAGTCGCAGTTTCGGTTTCAGCGAGTGCCGCGAAACGATGGATTTTGTGTATTTTGTGGGAACAAAGCTGACCACGTAACCGTCGGAGGGATATCACAGAGCAGAGCCGCTGTAGCACTGTCGAATCCGCATCGACGGCAGTTTCTGCGAATTCCCCCACGTTCTGATCTCGTGAGGCGCTTAATTAAAAAGCGACCGTGGATATGACACAGCCGCTGCGAGTGCAAATGCTACCGGGGCTAAAGAACGACGCGCGACGCTCGAGACGGTGGGTGGCAAGACGCGCGCTGGGAGCAGCCGACCGGTCTGCCTACAGGTCCGCCTACAGATGTGTTCGGCTTAGCACTGCGGCGGATATTCGAAGTGCCGCTCTGGTAAGCGGTGAAGATGACAATTTTTAATGCAACCCGCCATCGCATCATTAACTCCTTTCTCATGCAACCCACCCTGGTCGGGACTTGGGGACAATTTCGTGCAGCGGTAACACGTTATCACTCGAGCTTACCTGCGCCGGCCTGGGCCACTTCGCGGCCGTGGCCGCCGCCTGCACAGCGACCGTGCGGCGGGTTTTCGCATCCAATGGTAAAAAACAGTAATAGAAACAGAGTGCCTGGAATCGCTGTAGAATTTGGTCGCGGCCAGCTGGCCGATGAGCTGACGAAATCACGGCGCCTCCGCCGCCAACGATCGGGTCGTTCGTTCTCGAGAGCAGAAGCTCCGCCCTCCGGCCCTCCGATTGGAGCCGCGAGCCGGGTGAGTCGGCGAAAAACGCCGGCAGCGCGGAAGCGGCAAACACAAACTCGTGACGTGTTTGGATGTTCTTTATTTACATAATCTCCTCGGGATGTCGATTGCGCGTGGTCCTCTGCTGGCTGCTCGGTTGCGTTTCGCACACTTTAAAATTGATTTTAAATGTGTTCTAGGCTGTGTTCGCCGCTGATATTTTGCAGAAGATGTATATGTGTTCCCACCAATCTATCTCCGAAGTTATCTCGCCTTCAAAATTTTGTGTCAGTGCCCCTTTAATATAGTTGCTCAATAGCTCTGTGGGGCCGCCTTACACCCCGCGGGCGAGGGCGGTAAGCAGAATCATTTCGAAGTAATGCGTGCATGCAAGAGGAGATGCCTTGGCTTGAGAATGCGGATGGTCTCGGCGATTTCGAGGTTCCACAGGTAGAATGTGCTCAAAGTGGCGGGGAGTTTAGCAACATTATGATAATACGGAAGGCAGCAGCCATGGTGGCTTTTTTTGTTACAATAACTGAGGATGGCGGGTAGTTTCTGAAGGATGGACGTACTGTTTCCACTACCAATCTGTTATACAACTGTAAAAGATCGTTGATATAGTGTGATTAGGAGAGACTATCCAGCTGAGCAGACTGAAGACTGAAAGCAAACTGGGCCGAATTTTTAGCAACACTGAACAGGTGCTAAATGATTGATTGAATACATGGCTTGAGTACAGTTGACAAATCGCTGGATGGAACCATTGGCAAATCACGTGCACTACCGTTCCATAGTTTTTTATCTTTGGCAGCAAAGTGTCAAATGTTTGTCTGCACACTCAAAGCAAACCCTCGCGTTGCGGAAAATGTTAAGCCCTTGTTCTGCTAAGCCCATGTGCGCGGGTTTGGTCCCTGCTACGGTAACTATCCTACCGATTAAGCCTAAAAACGAAAAGGCCAGTGCTACAAAATTTTGATGTACATTGGGAAGGCCCAGGAGGTAAAAATTAACAGGAAGCCCTCGCACCTCACAGCCGAGGTGTAGCTTTGGTACGTTGAATGCCTAAATAATTATATCACAAACCGAAATCATATTGGCATCTTCCAATCCGAGCAAGTTTCAATATTTTTGTCTTGCCTAAATTTTCTCGCTAGCTAAGCACACCATTCGTTGCGAACCACAAAGCTTTTGTTGAGCAGACCCACCCGCAATGTTCGGACGACGTATTGAACTCTGTGGTAGGTGTGGATAAAACTTGAAGTTAAATGATATCTTTGTTCTAGAGCGCAAGACGTCCTGTGAGCTAGTTGGTCGCATGGCGCTTCCTTTTTCCCTAATTATATTTTATTTGAGCGAAGACTGCGTTAAAAGAAGCGTCAGTACAATTCTAACGAGTACATTAGCAGTGCCTAAGTGTCCCTTCTTGAATTCGTCAAAGCAATTTAAATTCCCAAATGAAGCCCCCTTATAGGTCGTGTATGGTCGTGCAATGCATCAATCTCCTCGGAATAGCGTCAAGCTCCGAATGTATTGCTGTCTGTACCTGGTAATACTGAAGGTAGCGAGAGCATATCTATTTTTGTGACGTGTATGCGTGTTGAGCAGTGATTGAATAAAATATGTAGTGCCAAGCTATATCACTGTTTCAGCTTCGTGAAAATTTTCTATGCCGCGGCAAACGCCTCTTGGCAACCAAAAATTCAACAAAGCTTGACCGTTACCTCTAACCAAAATATTTTGTGACACTAAGACAGAGAGGTGTCTTCCCCAGAATGCCGGCATAAACGTTTCAGCAGCGCCAGGGACGTAAATTTGTACACTGAATTATTTCTGTCCTGTGCACTTTGTCATGCCCCAGAAACCTTTGACAAAGACTGCACATATGTGTGTCGATGCCACGGACGGCATACGTAATCTATGAACTCTTTTATTGCAGTACTTCGCAGTGGCTTGCATGAGGGAGCGACGTGGTGGTGTTAGTGACTCCCTTTCCCCCCGCTCCCCTTTCCTCCGCCTAAATTGACACTTCCCTCCCTCAAAAATATTTCAGGCGCCGGTGTTCGCATGACAGCGTGAAGCAGGCCGTGCCAAAAGTTCAACTGCAATTTTCTTTAAACAAAAACCGTAAAAAATATCTAACAAATAAAAGTTCCTCCAGCCGTTGGGAGAAAGAATACTGTACGCTAGAAACCACATATTAGGTGTCAACGTATGCGAATTTATGCCGAAACTGGGCAGGTTGTAATTTTTTTCCAACTGTAATTTTTGTCCCAATTTCATATAATAGGTGGCAATGTGCTGCGGAACGTTAGCATAAATTATTTATTTATTCGTCCGCATTTTTTGCCTAGTCCTCAAACTGTGTGGAAGGATGTATGTCCACTGCGAAGTGCTTACACCCATTCGTTGTGCAAAAAGTAAATCACTTGTAAAAAGGGAACTAAAATAAAATAAAATTAGAAAGAATAAAGAGGAACTGGCTTGTGCTAAACGTCGACCTTCAGCCTTCGCAATGCCTTTCGCACGTCCATCGCCACGAATTTAGTATATTGTAGCTGGTTTAAAATAATTGAAATGTTTTGTGAGTAAATAAAGCCACCTAGGTTCCCAGCTAATACAAGATACGCTCCAAACGGTTAACAACACGCCCTCACCAAGTTTTCTGTCATCATTCACAACAATACATGGATCGAACACACGACTTACACTTGGCATTCTGACGCCGCTGGGGAGGCGCCCTGTCGAAATTTATAACAGGGTATGGTTGTTGTTAACGAGCTCTGAAGAAGGTTAATTTACTACTCATGTAGAAGATACAGCCAACATAGCCGCTGTGCGTTTATAAGCTATTCACTGCAGCCACTACGCGCACTTCGCCCATCCAAAATCCGGGCCCCTCCTGTAACCACCTTTACTTCATGGCACACTCCACCACTACACTAAGAAAACAAAAGATGGAACAGCTAGCCAAGATTCTTGGAGGTGGCATCGTTCACATAGCATCGGCAGAGGCAAACAACAATGCATGTCAGACATGCACGTGACTCGGGCAACTTCTACCATGCTTCGCTGACTCTAACACAACAACAAACAGCGCAACGCAAGAAAACAGGGCCCACGGTGCGGCAATCAGCTCGAAGAGCCTAACAATTTCACACATTTTTCGAGCTAGTAGGTGCGGGCAATTTTAAAACGTTTTCCCGCTGGAGTGCGAAAGGGACAGTAGGAAAGGAGCCGCGCGCGACGTACCAGCCACAACCGGAACGTGGATGAAAAGGAACCTACGTACACACCCGCATGGGCCACGTGTTTGGATCGGCGGCGCGCCATTGCTCCGGCTGTCCCAATCAGTGGAGACGGCGTAAGTTGAAAATGGGTCTGACAGCGTCTTTCGCAGCCAATAGAATAACTTGAACGCTGTCGAGTTTCCAAGGCTGATAACTTCAACGCTGTCAAGACGACTACACGACGATTAGAAGAGACGTTACAGTGAACCCCATGGTCCGTGTTCTTCCTTATGAGGCTGACGTTTACTCTCGCGTGAGAGTACAATGTCGGGTTTCATTGACTGCGTTATAAACTTTCGCCATTGGTAGCCTATGACAACCTTGCAGTAAGATATCCACTTCAAGCTCCATCACTCGTATGCCTACATCTGTTCCTACGATAAATGATTATCTTTTGGCTGTTTCGACACAATAAAAAATTACTTTCTTTGAGCTCAAGTTGGGCACATGTTTAGCTTTCGCGCTTCTCTCTAGTTTCGTTAGGAAGGAATGGTATTTTTGCATTGTGTAGTTGTTTAGCAGGAGATGTGTAACCAGCCTTTCACCACCTGCCAGCTTCAATGAGAAGTGACACATTTTACATACTTTTGCAGTTTCCAACCCGTATTATAACGTCAGATTCATGTTGCGTTCCTCGGTAATCGATAGAGCAACTAAGACAGTTTTACGGTGAGGAACTGAAGGAATAGAATTGAACTTCTCGTTATTTCCACAAGTAGGAATGGGCCAACTTCTGCCAGAATTATAAGGAATGGAATCACGGCAAGCTGGTATTCCTCCAAATGTAATTGAAATTCAATGGGGATGCTCACTCAGCTACTCTGGTCGCCACCAACTAAGAAATGCAGGCACGGCCCAATGCTGATTAATCTTACTTTTTCTGGTGCACGTAGCTGAATCACGGTTATATGTGCATTACAAAAAAAAAACACCGCGGCGGCACACCTCACGGGAAGTACACAGTCTGTCAGAAAAAGTTTTTTCATGCGTTCACTCAACTGTAGTGTTTCCCCACAAAATTAGAAGGAACCGCTGTCTCGAAGTCGCGTGTGTCCAAGCTAGGAACCAGATAATGTTGCACAGCTTTTCCTTGAGACCGACACTACTGCGGCCGCCTGGACGAGCTTCGAAGGCGCCATTTAACCAATAATGCAGTGTTCACACTAAAAGAGCTGCAGTAAACGAGAAGCTATCGCTGAGAGCGCAACGAGCTTTTCAGTTTTCTTTTACCCGCGTATAACACACTACCAGCGTTAACGCTGCTGACAGAAAAACCTACTGTAGTCGCTGGCACAGTTAACAAACTGACATCAACATGGAAGGACGGTTAAGCTAAAACGTTACACCACAAAAAGGAAATATTTTTGTAACACGGCGCCCATTCACAACGGCGGCAACACGACATCAGGCCATTCACTGCCTTCCAGATTTGAAAATTATGAAAAACTAATCAGTGAGTTGCATCTCAATTACTCGTGTATTAAAATGCTTATATTTCCAAAATTATGCACAATTAATAATAATTTGTGCAGCTTTATTAGCCAAATCTATTCTCATTTTTATGTGCGGTCCTTTAGAGGAACGCCCACCACGATATCCTTTCCCCGCCCATATGCTTTGGCCATCAGCCGCAGCTTTGATCTTTTTATGTTGTGTAAAACAGCCGCTGTGGCCGCTAGTGTCTTATCCCTGTTTGGCGCGGTTGTTTGAATGTGGATTAACGAGCTGCAATGCTTGATATCGGTTCTAAGGAGGAAATAATGTTGTGGCCGGGTTGCGGCCTACCTGATAAGCATCCGTGTAAATGTGACGCCGGCATTGAACGAAAGATTTATGCCGCTGTCAAGTTAGTCCGTGCGCAGTATATTGCGAGTACCCAATTGTCGGGCGTGTTGTGAGGGGTCTATGGACTGTGAAAGTAACATTTTACCACTACAGTAGCTTATCAGTATGTGTAGGGCCGTCGTTCAGCGAAAATTGTTCCTGTAAGCTCACCTGACGACGTAGTTGATGGCGGCTCCACCTTCCTCCTGCGCGCTCATATATAATTTGCGCTTAACTTGCGGCCAATAGCTTCGTTTGTGGAACGTTAATGTCGTCTTTTCCTCGAGTTCGGTGGTTGTGGTGTACCCTGGCGCAATCAATTCCTATATTTGTTCCGTTTTGCACTGGTTTAGCCTGAGTACCTTCAGTCACACTGAATTAGCTGGCGGCTGCAATTCTGTGCACATCCGTTGGAGAGAAAATTGCGCTTGCCCAATGCATTTTAACAGCTGAGCTGTTGTTTCTGGCCTTAATGTGTGCGGTATAAAACGTCATATAAAAACTGGGCTATAGTTACTCTCGCCATTTACCACGCTCGTGAGTTGCCTGTCATTAGGAGTGCCCGGCGTCTAGGCTTGCATCTGACGCTCGCAAAAAAATACCAAACAAAATGGTTCACCTGCGTCCGCGCCTTAAGGTGGGAGCATAGGACAGATCACGTCTCTATTCACAAAGATGGTTGCTGCCGGTTCTAGCACCTGCTGTTACATTCCACTTTGGAGACATGTGAAATCCTGCGATCAGGGCCAGCCAGTCCGCATGAGGAAGACGACGATAACTGGATTGTGTGATGACAAACAATTTCAAACCTAATGCTATGGGTGGTGGTGTGTTTCTTCAGGGCGACATAGAAATAAATATTCCAGGCTTCAGCTATGATTGAAGCCTTGCGGAACTTAGTGCAAGCTTCGGAAATATGTCGGTGCCGTCATAACATTATTCCACGTTCAAAGGAATTTATCTGCAAGTTCATTTCTCGTATTACAATTTAGTCAAAGCACTTCAAGTTCGTGAATTTTTTGACGGCAGAGGCTGTTGTAAAATAAAAGCACCGGTACCATCATATACTTCCCTGCCAAGTTTATGAGTTGGGGTTACCTGTAAATGACAGGAAACCAAGTAAACAGTTAAAACAGAACAGCTTAAAACTGTAGCAAACGTGCTTGTGGTTGGATTTTAATTCAATGCTATATACATGTAGAAAACCGAAGAAAGTAACATAAGTTTTTTACAAGCCCTTCTATTTCAATGAGCAATGTGCATGTGTTCTGTAGGACACCGTGGTGCTCCAACCAATTTGCTATGGAAATTGTGCACTGGCACTATGTCCAAACAGATTTTGTTGAACGACTGTAAGTGCACTGTAGCTCGCATATGAATGCATATGGTAAATAAGTATCGTTACACAAATGATGAGGGCACTACATTGTGATTATTTTTCTGAATACAATACAATCTCAATACAATCGTAGTGAAGCGCGTACGTGCACAGTCTCCATCCGCGTAAGAAAAAACTTAAGTACAGAAGGGCCGTGCACATACGGTGTTTGCGTAGTGGAAAGTTTCACGGCATTTATTTTTTTCTTGCTACTATTAGGTGTGATGGCGAAGTTTCCATTAAGTTATCTACCAATGCAAACCACGTTATGTGTGCGTCTGTGAGTGAGAAGCAGCCACAGAGGTTTATCGAGAATTGAGATTTCTAGGTGGTGTCAAAATCCTCGTGGAAATTTGGGCGGGTGTATAAAACCCTGAGTACACAGAGGAACGACAAGGGTTTCAGTCAATTACACAACTGACGAGCTGTTTCCGCCAAACACAAAAAGCGGTTTAAGCATCAAATGGTATCTTTAACTATCCGGAGCAATCAACCTGGCATATTGTTTTCTTCCTTACCTGCCACCTCCTCTCCCACCTGTCAGAGAATTCACGATGAGTCCTCTTCTGTTAGGTTTGGCTCTTTCACGCTCGCCATTTTCTGACCTCAAACTCTTGGACAGCGGACCAACAACCCTTAAGGTAAAAAATAAATACTAATATCCCGAATGAGATGTTCCCGCAACTTCCGTGATAGACGTCCGGTAGACACCGTAAGGAATTAGTTATCACGCTAACTTGCACTATCTAATACGAAAACAAAATGAAGCAACACGTTCTGTAAGCAGAGCCTTCTAGTTCTATAGCGACCAACGCCGTTTAAACGTAGCCATGGGAGTGAACATGTGGGTGCCAGAGGTCCACTTGCACACCCCACTCAAGCAACCAGAAACGCAGCCTACAGCCACCCGTTCTCTTCCCTCCCTTCGCAAAAAAACAGGTTCTCCCTCCTACGAAAAAATCCTGCCGACGACCATACTCAACGACCTTATCTCAACATGCTAAACGCAAAGGAAGGGTTTTCAGAGGTAATCATATTTGCGAGCTCCTTAAGACACCCTCAAGACGTCTATTACGAGGTGAATATGACACGTGTTGCGTAAGGCACTAGAATACATATTAGTAGGTTTTGCTACTATAAGCTAGAAAAGACGTGTGCATGACAATGATTACAATACATCTGGACGATATTGAGTTATTGGAAACGTCCTCATTTCATTATAAAGCGCCATCTGTTAGCTCTCTTGCAATCGGCGTCATGTAGGCACTTCTATTAGTGATATCTTTCAGCTCACTACAACACAAAAGTACTCTAGACATCTCATAATAGACGTCTTGTAGGTGTCTTAGGAAATTACAACACCAGTCAGCTAGGAAAACTGCCTTGAACAGGTTAGGTGTGTATGTCTTATAGCCGTTTTAGCAAATATGACTTATCAACATCTCACTAAGCTCACGACGTCGGATATCTGCACAGGTGTCCTGTAGCTATCTCTCATAAGACATGTTCAATACTTGCCTAAATAGTCGTCTTAAAGGTAACTCTCATAGAGCAAGATGTTAAGTACCTTGAAAAGGCCACGGTGGACATCAGTAAGACATATTGTGTTGAGAGGGATAATAGGGGGGATATATTTATCGCCGATCTTCGAGCTGAGAACGATGGTACCTCTGGGTGTACGCTTGCAGTCGTGGTGGTCAGCATATTCTCAGTGCTGCTATGGCCGTCGTGCCCCACCTGGTAGGGCGTCTGATATCAGCAGAGCGAGATTGGTGCCACCGTAACAATTGGGTGCGCTATGGCTCTCATCAAAAATGTGGAAGGATGAGAGTTCTTTCACTGTCTGTTTGTGATCAACCGCCGTCGAGACGCAGGTATTCTAATTGTATTTTTCTAGATTTGCCTTAATATTAATTGTTTTTCGATCTTGTGAAACCAACCAATTGTGAAACCAACATGTATTGATTGATTTAATGACTGCAGTGATTAATTGATTGATTGAGGTCGACTACAAATACATTGCAGGAAATATTTCAGTTTTCAATCTTCTGCCGAGGGAAACGGACAAAGTGAGTTCGTGCCTCATTGACCCAGCACGATTACCGAGCCCGATCTATGCCGCGGGAGAAGGCATCGTCCGAGGTGTAGCAGAATGGCCGTAGCCCTGGCAAAGCATATCCAAACAAACTTGGTGAGTCGCAATCAAACTATCATACCAGAAATATAAAACTTGCATTTCGGCAGCCTTTGCCGAAACTTTGTAGGTGCTCTGCAAGACACGATATAATGTTTTATTAAGCATGTAATAATGTGCCTTACTTATGTGTATCTATCCAACGTGGAGCAGTTTAAAAATCATTGTTGCTATGCTTCCGAAAAATTCCTGTGCCGTCTAAAGCGCATCACTCTTTCGCAGCATATTGAAGTAATGACATGTTTCACCGTGTATTCTTTATACGGTCAACTTTTTATACGTCTGTGTATATTGTATATTGTCTGTTGTTTTCTACAAATATACTAGCTAAGCCTTGCCGCATGAACAATTCCTTACAGCAAATCCCAGGTTCCCTATTCATCCTTAGGCCGCTGAAGTTGCCTCTCGCTCAAGAGTACAATGTCTGGTTATATCGCCTGAATTTAAAACTTCCCCCGATGGCCGCCTATGACAACCTTCAATAAATTAGCCACTTCAAGTTATATCATCGGTTATGCCGCATATTCAGTGTCTACGTTGAAATGAATATCTTTTAACTATTTCGCCACAATAAACAATTATTTCTAGGGAACGTATCGTTCATAGAAGAGACAAGCAGCCTCTACAGCGAGTGTCGTAAGCTCGTTATATTCTACAAGCACGGTGTTCATGACCTTGTTCGTTTGATACGCGCCAGCGTGTTGTGGCGTCGCTTAAGCAGGCCGTACACGCTGAGCCGAAACCGCTGTTGGTTGCTACAGGAGTTCCTCGCAGAGCTCGATATTGTTTTTGTGCCAACATGGGGCATTAGCTGGTGCACTTTGTGTCAATGCGGCAAGTCCGTAGACGGTGTGAATTTCTGGCTGAATAAGAAGGAGATGCAACCGAGGTGACCCCACGGGCATCAATGACATTTGAGGGACTGTTACCAATGGTAAAAAAACTTGCATAGTCGCGCTATAATCCATGGGTAGGCAGTCGTACAGCCGGCGTGCGAGGCCGGTAAGCACCATTACATCGAAGTAACGTGTGCATAATAGACGGGTGGCCTTGTCTTTACAGTGTGGTACGATCTCTCTGTTTTTGAGGTACCACAGGTATGGTGCGCTCGAAGTGGCGGGGCGTTTCGCAACATTATGTTTAATTCGGCAGGCCACGGTTACCATGACCCTATTCTTTACAATATATCAGGGTGTGGGTAGTTTCTGAACGATGGTCGTAATGTTTCCCCTTCCAATCTGTTACAACACACTAAAGGAGCCCTGACGTAGTGTCTTTCGGCAAGACCATCGAGCGGAGGAGGTTGAAGACGGAAGGCAAATACAGCCAAATTTTCAGCGGCACGAAACAGGTGCAAAATGAATGATTCAATACATGGCATTGACACTTGTGCACAAATGGGCGGATGGAAGCCGCGGAAATGGACTCGCACTGCGATATGTAGCTTTTTATTTTTGGCCACAAAGCGTAAATTATTGTCTACATACTCTAAGCAAATCGTCGAGATAAGCAAATTGTTAGCGCCTTGTGCTGCTAATCCCAAATGCGTTGGTTTGGTCCTTGCCTTGGTGAGTGTCTACTGAAGAAGGCGAAAAGCAAATACGCCGGTGTTACGAAATTTTACGGAGTTACAGAATGCCCAGGAGATAAAAAGTAACTGGAAGGGAAGCCGTCAACCATGGTGCGCCTCCCAGCCGAAGTGTGCTTCGGTATGTTAAACTCGGTATGTTCGGTATGTTATGTTAAGTGACCAGACGCCCAGATTTAGGCGGGGCACGTCGCGGTTTTGCGGCTGCGGCCCCGCTGTCCCGCAGCCTGCTTTTGGGTCGGCGTTTGTCCCGACTTCGGTTGGAAATATGGAAAACAGGGTATCAAGCCAGTGTCACTAATGAAAAGCTGGAGGAATGAAAGTCCCAACAGAAACCGTTTGAGGAACTTTAAGAAAAACGCGCACACGACTGGACTAAGCAGGAAACTATTTTTCTTGATTAGTCCCAATGTCTGAGCTGTTTTCTTGAAGTTACAGTGTACCAACAAACCCTTCAGTACACCGTTCTGCGTTTGACGAGAGCTAAGTGGACCTGCTTCAATACTTATTTACTTATTCAGCAAATACCTCATTGTTGCTCTTTGAAGAAAGGCCAAGAGAACTACGAAGCGAATGATCTTTAAGTTAAAAAGAAAATTGCGTTGAGCATTTAGGGTCCCTGAAAGCTATGCGCCACGTCCTTCTTACAACGCCCTCCCCCTTCCCGCGTCCCTCTTTGGGGTCCGAGGACTATGGTCACTTTATGTTAAAGGACTACTAAAAATCACTGTCCCATATACTACTGTGTATTGAAATCCGACGAAGTTCAATAGTTCCGTAGGCTTCAAATATTTCTCGACAGTGCGTTAGGCACACTATTCTTTGCAAAGCACAATGTTGTTTTTTTGAGCAGACCCTCACAAAGTATCGAACGATATATTCAAGTCGGGGCAGTGGGTGGTAAAACTTATTTATTGTCAAGTGAAACAATGACTGTGTTCGAAAGCGGAAGAATTTCATATGTCCAGACTCCGGTGTCTTGCGGCAGGGGGGTGTTGCATGGTCACGAACAAGCAGCTTTTCCTGTTCCTCCTTTGGCGAGTCGACCAACTCGAAGCGGATGAAGGGCGCTACTACAGTGTTCCCAAAATTAGTGTGACACAAACGCGAGAAAAACCATCAGCTAATTTCCACTTCCAGCACAGGGAACGAAGGAAGAGAGTTGTATTAAATCCATTATAACGCAAGTGCTTTGAATAAAAGTTATGTAAAAAAGAATTACAAAAACGTTTGAGTTGTTACAAAAATTTTGCAAAAGAAAAATTACAAATAAACGTTTAGGAATTTGTTTACAATTTTCTGCCCTAGTGTGCAAAAATTTTACTTTGGAAAAAACAAGAACAACAAGCAAAATTAATTTTTCTGTTTAAAAATTTTTTATATTTGTTAATATTCTTACTACATTGAAAAAAACTGCCATTCATAAAAACTACGCAAACGTCCTATCTTAAACCTTAGTGTGGGCTGAAACGCCTAATGTGTGAATATATTGTGGCTTGAGATGCGTAGGGTTTGTGGGGAACAATTCACGTTGTGCAACATGGAATTTTCCGCTCGTGACATTTTTTGGAGTATGCGTGGTTTCCGTTGCATCAATCAATTTTCCGTGCTTATGCTAGAAAAAATTAACCCTGCTATTTTGCGATGTGAATGCGGATCATGAGGGGTGCTGTTTAGCAACACGAAAACGTGCCACAAAAATTTTGTGAAATGCGCAAGTACGTTTCAAGAGCGAAGCTGTCTAGTAAATAATATTTCCCCTCCGCAGTTAATATACCAAGAAAATGCGGGCGCCCGCGAACGCGGATGCAGGCCTCGTTGCGAATGCGTGGCCGTAAAAAGAAGCCAAGCAAGTGCCCAGCGCTCGTGTTTGCGCGGCTCGCTACGACCGCCCAGGGTCCCCGGTGCACGCTTGGCAAGCACCGTAGACCAACATACACACTTCCGGAGATTCGTCAAGATTGCCCTGCTAAATAACTCCAGTGTTCGTCGTAGTCGCTGCAACACTAGCTCGGAACGAGGAAAACATGTCATTGCCTACGCGCCTGCAAGGTGATGTCCATAGACTGATCACATAAAAAAAAGCATGAGAACAAACCCGACTTATAGCAACGCTGATAGACTGAAGGTCCTTGGGGGCAGCCAAGGATAAGGAAATCGGGCTGCCATCGTGGACTAAAACCTTTATGATGGTCGTGAAGGTTGCGTACAGCTTCGCTACTTTCAAGTGTTATGCGTCATTGTGAGCTTCATTCAAGTTCAGTGGTCTTTGGAGTTGGCGCGCTAATCCATGAAAAAACAGACACACGCACACACCCCATTTAGTCTGTATTCCTAATTATTATAAATGATTACGTTAATATTGAAAACGAAATGCATTCTAAATGCCTATCCAACTGATAAGCATTCAAGCTGAGTGGCCGATTCTTGTTTGAAATTGCGTGCTTCCTAGGCGGGGAAGGCTTTCAAATAGCCCCCATACAATCATATTCGCTTCGCTACCCCGCGGCTTGGTCACACTATAACCACCACTAGTTTCTCAGATTCACCGGGACATTTACCTTCGTCACGAGTGGCAGTTATGCCTTCAAACCGGAGAAGAGCTTTGTCCTCGTACTTGACTTTCCGTCGCCAGGGCTTTACCACGCGCGTGAACCCTATAACATCCGGTATCCCGGCCTAGAAGCTTGCTATAAAATATTATTTTTGAGACACATTAGGAGCATCTACCCGAAACGGAGCAAGAGTTCCGTAAACAAAATGGAGAGGACAGCTAGTTGGTGAATATTCATGAGTGAAACTTAAGCAGAGACAGACACAGGGACGAGAAAGGAAAAACGGGAATTCTTTTAGTTGATAATAAGTGCTGGAGTCGTTTTCCCTTTCTCGTCCTACTGTCTGTTTCCGCTTAAGTTGCACTCAAGAGTTACTAACCAGAAGCTTTATCTATATTTCAAAGCTGGGTGGTGAGATTTCAGCAGCCAGTAAATCGTTATAATTTGAAACTCCGATTTGGAAATGTAAAAGTTCGTCTAGATAGGGTCGCACCCAGTTATTACTCGGAGAATGCGTTTGAAACAAATTTGGTGCCGGGCATGCAACTTCATTTCTTTCTGTTTGACAATATAACTACTAGTTTTTCCGTGAAAACCGTATCATTGCTGTGCTTCCTATCTTTGTGTCCTTTCTTACTGCAACAAACTGAGAAGTTATTAGTAGAGCCAAAGGAATAAAGAGAGTTCTCCGAAACAAGAGAACCTATTCCTTACGAGCAGATTTAATGGCGTTGTTACAAATTCCAAGTACATCACATATCACTGTAGATTCTGGTGTATGCTTAGTCAGTCTGCTAGAAAAAAACACTAGCTTTTTTTCAGCTCGTTACGAGTTTCCGGAAGGACGATAGTATTTGCGTTCTCGTTTTGTTTATTCGGTTCCCATGCACCGTAGATCTCTGCTTCTGAAGTTATTCGTGCAGGTCATTTCCAGTTAATACAGGTGTTCTTTTCGGTCGTTCAAGAATGATCAACGTAATGATGGGGAAACTCGGAGTTGCTAAAGAATTACGAGAGTTCCGAAGCGTCAATCAAGCTGGCTGCGTTGTTGATGATGTCGCTTTCCACGTACTATCTTTTGCAGTGTCTCTGGCAGTGATTGCAACTCAAGTTCAAGAGCTCCCTGTCGGTGTTTAGCACGGTTTGGACATCCTCGGCGATTTTCCCGATGGCTTAGGTGCATGCACCGAGCCCTTAAGCATTTGTCTCCTAGCGGAAAACTGCGGTGGTATTTTTGAGTATATAGTGTTTATTCTTATGAGAGTAAGCTATGAACTTATATGGCCAACAGAAAGCAGAAAAGAACACGGAACACCGCTAATGTTTTATTATAGTTGTTGCTGCAATATACCTGTTAGCTATTATGTAGGGAAATTTTTGTTTCGTGATAAATTACAAGAGAACCCTTTCGCGAAACATTCAATGAAGTGACATACACGGTGATCAGCGGCGAATGAAATGCAGCGAGTTTCGTTTGCGCGCAATAATAACAAAACACCGTTTACAGAACCGTTCCTATCCAACAATGCTTTCACCAAAATACCATTGCAGCCCCATCGGTCAAAATAGATTACCCGGAGTGACATCCAGAGTAGGAGCGCAACATAAAGGCCCAGCCAGAAACACCTGATAAGAAGTGGGCGTGGACAAGCACTGCAACCAAAATGCGTAAACGAATCCATAGTTCGCTGCAGTATATTTTTATGAATGAAGACTAAGAAGCACTACTTGTACATTCTTGAGCAAATTTACAGCCCCAACCCAAAAATACGTCGTTCAGTGATTTGCTCTTCAACGTCAGCCAACATCAGCTAGCTTATCCTGCGGTCGTAGGGTGAATGAGTGGAGTGTGGTTATGGTCTTGTTAGTTTCGAGGGAGAAAGCGGCAGACGCGGGTGGAGAGGGAGACCGCAACGATGGGCGCGTGCAGTCAACAAAAGGATAAAAGGAGGCACCAGAAGCATCCAAGTTCACTATGAGTCCACGCTGAGAATGGTGACTGCTTCCGGGCAGTGCCTCTGGTAGCGTGCGTTGACGGCGCACTGTTTGTGTGAAGTCCAATATATCGTCCAAAGTCCCAGCACAAACAACCAACACACAAGGCAATACACGAGAAGAAGGCACACAGGCACTGCGTGTCTAGCGAGACGCAAGCGAGACACACACCAGTGGCTTTCAGTGCCCGTTTGTTCTTGTTTGGTTACTATAGCTTTGTATTCAACAATGCGAAACACCAACTGACAAAGGCGCCAATATTGTCCAAGTTAGCTCACTCCAAGGTAGTGAAGCCTGCAAGTGAGCAACGGCGCCATTTTGTTTTTTATGAGCCTTGCCAGATTGCCGCTTCTTCGGCATCACCGTTCACTCGGACGAGGTCATTTGTAAACAACACTGCCGAAGACGCAGCAACACGCATCTTCGGACACAGATCTGTAGCTGAGATGCTGCGGTTGCGCGTTATTTTGATTCGCATTCATAACACGCCAGTCGCGCGTAGACGTAGAGCAGGGAAGAAAAGCTGAGACTACCTCAGTTGATAGACAGAAAACTAGACAAAAGAGTGCCGATAATCTGTAACCTTATCTATGGAGAATAGACCAGACGTATGGTTGAAAGAAGTTTTTCAAAGGTGTTCAACCACGCCAATTCCTAGAGCCAAATGTCTATTACTGAAGATGCAAACATCAGAAAGCGCGTCGTTTGTCAATCTAACTTACAAGCTTAGCAGTCTTCAAGCCAGAGTCACGTGCGTTTGCGATAGTGGTAGTATCTAATCGGTCGTTAGTTCCAACATGGGTGCGGTGGGTATGGCGGTGGTGGGGTTAAGGGGAAGAAGAAGGGCACGCGCCACCAGACAATGATGGCTTGTTGCACAACAGTTTCTCCTACACCTTCCCACGTACACTGGTGACTGCCCGGAGAGGTGTCTGTATATTGCCATACGGGGAAATGTTGGCGCGTTCACTCCGCCCTCTCCAAAGCGAAATTGAGCTGTCTTTCGACAAACGTGGTTAAAATGCCTCAACCAGGGCAAATTTATTTTTGAATTGTCTTGCCTGCGGTCTTCATGCCAAATTTCTACATGAATGAATATTCGCTGGACAAAACGGCAATCGTTGCTAAAGAGGCTATGAATGATCCTAGCGTCCATGTTTTCATTTCCAACACGCCACACGAAAAATGGAGTATGTTTGGGATCACTACAGGCTGCATACTGTAAACGGGTAATTCATCACCAGTCCGCTTCAGAGTCCAATCTCATTAGACGTAAGGTGTGTTACCGGCGTTGAAAAGAAAACACAATTTTTTCACATACCTGATAAAAATCACTTGCGAATTTTAAGAATACACAAAAAGTAAGTCAGCAGAGGCGTACAGCCACATTAAGTGCGTCGATTAAATATGACACTCAACACGGCTTTAGCGCACATGTTTTTCCTAAGCTTGCCTGTTCTTTCTTTTAGGCTGCGTTTACCTCCCAAGAATTCAAATTAAAAAAAAAAAACAATACACCGAAGACTGTCGAAAAGAATATTTCTTATTTTAATGGGGGGAGTATTATTGGCATTAAGCACCAGATTTCTGGAGCAGAGAAACCCTTCACGACATTCCTGCCATCCAGCATCTCTTGAATTTTGAGTGACTGCTGATAAATTGCACCTAAAAAAGGTTAACCCTACACGACCGCCCGAATAACGCTCAGTTTACGTATTTATTCACTTTCGAAATTCACGATGGCTTCAAGCGAATTCAAAAAACATCATCATCATCATCATCAGCAGCAGCAGCACTGCAGCAACAGCCTTTTACGCCTACTGCAGGGAAAAGGCATCTCCCATTATTCTCCAATTACCTCGGTCCTGTGCCAACTGTGACCAATTTATCCCGCAAACTTTTGATCTCATCTGCCCATCTAACTTTCTGCCGCCCCCTGCAACGCTTGCCTTCTCTAGGGATCCACTCTGTTCCCCTAATGACCACCGGTTATCTTGCCTTCACATTACATGCCCTGCCCACGTCCATTTCTTTCCTTAATCTCTACTAATATGTCCTTAACACGTGTTTGTTCCCTGACCCACTACCACTTCTCTTCTTGTCCCTTAATGTTACACCTATTTTCCAATTGCACGCTGAGTCGTTCCCAATTTAAGTTGAACCCTCTTAGTGAGCCTCCAGGTTTCTGACCCCGTAGGTAAGTACCGGTAAGATGCAGCTGTCATACACTTTCTTCTTCAGCGACAACGGTAGGGCGCTCTTCATTATCTGAGAATGTCGGCCATATGCACCCCACCCCATTCTTATCCTTCTAATTATCTCTGCCACATGGTTGGGATCTGGGGTCACAACTTGGCCTAAGTAGATATATTCGCTTACCACTTCCACTGCCTCGCCACCTATCTCAAACCGCTGTGCTGTCCCGAGGTTATTGATCATTACTTTAGTTTTCTGCATATTAATTTTCAGGCCCACGGTTCTACTCTGTCGCCCAGTGCGGAAAGCATGCTTTGCAATTCGTCCCCCGAGTTACTTAGCAAGGCAACGTCATCAGCAAATCTGAGGTTATTGAGGTATTCTCCATTAACCCTTACTCCCACCTGTTCCCAATCCAACGTTCTGAATACTTCTTGTAAACATGCCGTGAATAACATTGGAGAGATTTTGTCTCCTGTCTGACAAGCCTTCCTTATAGGTATTTTATGCTCTCCTTATGGAGGATGATGGTAGCTGTGGATCCATTGTAGATATCCTCTAGTATTCTTAAATAATGCTCATCTACCCCCTGGTTCCGTAATGCCTGAATAATCCTAGGGTTTCGAAGGAGTCAAATGCTTTCTCATAATCTATGAAGGCTATATATAGGGGTTCAGTATACTCAGCGCACTCTCTATCACCTGATTGATCGTGTGGATATGGTCCATTGTTGAATAACCTTTACGAACCCTGCTTGTTCTTTAGGTTGACTGAAATCTAAGGTTGCAGAAATTCTGTTAGCGAATTACCTTGGTAAGTACCTTGTAGACGACTGACAGTAAGCTGATCGGCCTGTAATTTTTCAAGTGTTTCATGTCGCCTTTCTTATGGATTAGGATGATGTTCGCGTTCTTCCAAGATTCCGGTACACTTGCGGTCATTAGGCATTACGTATACAGGTTTGCCAGTTTTCAAGTACAATTTCTCCGCCATCCTTCAAGAGGTCCGCTGTTATCTGATCCTCACCAGGTGCTTTGCCCCCTTTCATTTCTTTCAAAGCCTTCCTTACTTCTTCGGTCCATAATAGCCATAATACTTCTTCGGTCCAAAAAAACCATAATAGCTCGTTAACTTGAAGTAGTACACACCGGGGAAATATTTCGAGACGAGCAGGTTTTCTATATAAGCGAAGTAGCGCGCACTGCAACGAAATATCGAGTTCTTCGCGCAAAAGGCTTCAGAAGGCTTTGTTTGTTAAATAAATCCGATATTTATTACCTCAAATATTCTTTTATTTAACGACATAAGGGTTTATAAAATCCTCCATTGAAATGTTGAGTTGGTAAAACCTATAGTTGGGCGGGCTGCAACCGGTGTTCCCTGAGGGAACGCCTGAGCTCCATACTACTTTTAGATGCAAAGCATCTCTTGCTCTCGCTCCGTCGTCGGTCCAGCGTCGTCCATCCATACGCCGGGCCAGGAAGACACCAGCAACAGTGTCACTCCAGGAGCCCTAAAAGGGGAAGCGTGCTCGTCTCGTGCCGGCCCAGGAAGACACCGGCAACACTGCCCTCCAGCATCTCGTGGTCGGTGCTATGTCTCTCAATTGTTGTGGCGCCATCCACACCCCCACTGCGCATGCTCGGCTCATCTCAGGTCGGCCAGGATGACACCAGTAACACTGTCGCTCCAGGAGCCATTATGGGGTAAGTCACCACCGGGCGTTAAGCAAGCCGAGCATGCGCAGTGGGGGTGTGGATGGCTCAACAACGACATGGGAGGGACATAGCCCCGTCGCATCTGATAAATGTACACCATCTTCCTTTTGGGGAACCCTTAGTAGTATGTGAAACATCCATGGGCTCAACGCAATTTCCCATTTCGTAGTTCCGGTAAGTGAAAAGTGTGGTAGTTACCATGGAAACGAAACGGCAAATATAACGGTAGCTACGTACCTCAACCTAACGGAAACGACGAACTGAAACGAATGGATACTTGTATCGACCCCGTCGCTGCTTGCATACTACTCAGGGTTCCCCTACGGGAAGTTGGTGTAATTTTTTTTCACAGCAAATGAACCGGTGCTCAAGATTGTATCTATTGTATCTATGCACTATTGTAAATTGTATCTATGCGCATGTCTCCACCGTCCATGACGTGCCACAGGGTTGCTTGACGAAGTTGATATGCCTCTAGGCTCAGACTTCACGTGCGGGCAAAACATCGGCTTTGGGGTAAGGTGTGGCTAAACGAGAAAAAAACGGGGACTTAAACGTGGGAATCTTGCAAAACGGTCCGCGGCGGCGAAATTTTCGTTCCCCTCTCAGTCAAGATTTCGAGATATCCACAGCTTGGCCCAAAAATACTTCTAAGTAAAGAACCAAGTACATTGGTCGTATAGGCTATGGTTCGGAGTCGCGAAAAACTTCGACTTAGATGATTTTTTTTAGATATGCGAGTTCGAGTTAACGAGGTACTACTGTATTTGTTTGTTGTTTTAACAACACATAGCATATAATGTTTAGAAGACAAACAGAATCAAAGGCTTGCTCAAATAGCCCGTCTGAGCCGATGAAGTAGCAAAATGCGATGCGCAAATGGGTTAATATGCTGGAAAAGTTTTGGAAGCCTTTACGTCGAACACACAGGAGATATAAGGTATTCTGCAGTTTCTTAAAAGTGCAATGCAGCAATGCGCAGTGAATGAAAATTTCAGTGCCCGGTTATTTCGCACTCGCGCGCTATGCTTGCGAAGGCAAAGCACAGCAGCGTAACAGCCATCCCCGTACTTACCACATCAGCCAGATCTCACAATCAATCTATCTTAAAGTTCCGAGAGAACGTCCAACCCTGTAACAGCACCCACTTCTCTTCCGGAGAAATAATGAACTTACGAAAACACCCGAAGATCACTCACCTCCTAAAATCGCGCCAACTTCAACACCTCCGATACCCTGAAGACGACCTCGCTCCGCTAAACGTACCGTGGTTGAGAACACCGCAATTATTCCATTAAAAGAGAGACACAACTGTCGGGGTTTTAGCTTGATAACTCCGCAGTTTTATTTGGGGTAAGTGTACTGCCTTGGAGTTTTTGCACGAGACCCGAGCGTTCGCTCATCCCGTATTTTTTTCTTGATATCT